>AUXI01000678.1:0-13854 GCA_000482105.1 Crithidia acanthocephali | reverse complement strand
AGAGAGAAGAAAAAAAAAAGTTACAAAAAAAAAAGAAACGTGTGCTTCTCAAAACGCACTGCGGTGCAATGGTATTGGACCTTTTTACAACGAAAAAAAAAGGCATAGAGAGACACGACCTCCCTCGCTCAAAAACCATGCAAATACAAGAGCCTAGCAGGACACGATGAACCACTCGAAAGAACTTGAAGCCACCAGAGTCGAGTGCAAAGAACGTTCATACAATACCTGATTTCAACTGCTTTCAAAATCCATAATCTAGAAACGGAAACAAATTTATAGGAATCTTGGGCATCGGAAACAAAGGAATCTAACGTCTAATGTGTGCGTACACAAGTTTGCGTGGTGTCGTGCAGCTGATACTAAAAAAAAAAAGGCTCGCAACAATTCATGGAGTCAGAAAAGGGGAAAATAGAAGACAAACGCCGGTGGTCTATTCTATACCGTGCATTAGAAACACATTCGTGCTCCACTGCATCTTTTTCTTTTTCTTTCTTCTTCTAGTGTCGCACCATCGCTCGCTTCGCCTCCACCACCTCACGCAGCTCTGCATCCGTCAGCGGACGCTCCTCCACCAGCTCCTCCAGTGTCGCGGCGGTGTTAGTCGCATCCACGCTGATGTGCGCCATCGTCGACGTGACGTCGGTGGAGCGTGGAAGCTGCTGAGCGGCGACAGCAATCGTCGAGCCACTTTTCGCTTTTGGCAACAAGTCCGGTCGCCGCAGCACTGTTCGTGCGGCGTTGTGCGACGCGGCTGCCGATGACGCGACCGCGGCTGCACTCTCACCCCAAACATTCAACGCCTGCTGCTGCTGTTGCTGCTGCTGGTTATGCTGCACGCGTGCGTAGGCGATCAGGTACTCCTCTGTGCGCTGCTCTACAATGGAAAGACAAGGCAGCAGTGTGCTCTGCTGCACACCTTCCAACCCCGTCAGAGACCGCAGCTCCTGCACACTGCAGCCCAGGCCGCGGAAAATCTCGTTGACCTGGCCCAGCACCTGCGACAGCACCTCGGCCGACGCCTCGCGCTGTTCCTCCTGCACCGCGACCGCGTCGCGCGTTTTATCCAAGTCCTCCTGCAGCTGCCGCATCCGCGCCGCGCGCTTCACCGCAGCCTGTGCCACAGTGACCTCAGTAGACGCCGCCGGCAGGTCGCCCTCGTCGGCCGTGCTGGCACGTCGCACACGCTGCTTTACACTCTCAGGGGCAACCGCCGCCACCGCCAGCTCCGCGATGGTGTTCACCTCTGCCAAGGCAGCGAGAGAGGCGGTAGGGGAGGTGGGCTCCGCCGCTGCACCGCTGCCAGCAACCCCACTCTTTAGCAAAGTCGAGTCTTTGGACGTCTGCATCGTGTTGGCGTTGGGGGCGGCATCCGCGGAGGTGCCACCGTGCGCCAGCTGCGCGTTGAGCAGTGCCTTCCGCGCCGTCAGCTCTGCAATGTCCCGCTTCAGCGCGTTCATCTCGTCAAAGCAGCGGTAGCGCTCGTCCGCCGCGACGTCAATAAAGCCAACGACATCCTCGATCGCGTCGCTCTGCACGATGTCGGCCAGCTTCTGGAAGTAGCCCTCGAATTCGCGAATCTGCTGCGCATTGCCATCCAGCGAGCTGTCGCCGCTGCTGCCGCTGTTGCCGCTGCCAAGGCTCGTCTCCATGCCGCTGCGAGTCTCGTTGACGTTCCGGTTGCTGCTGGCGTCGTTGTTGTTGTGGCCGTGGTGCCGGTCTGCCTCATCGGACGGACGCCGAATAAAGTCGTGCTCGCTGCTGTCGCTGCTGGGACTCCGGCCACCCAGGTTGCTGCGTTTGCTGTTAGGACTACGGCCGTTGTCATCGTTGAGCTGACTGTTGCCGACCCGGTGACGTTGCTGATGGCGACGACGCTCCAGCGCCGCCTTCGCCTCCGCGTTATGGGCCTCCATCGCCTCCCGCTCTGCCTTCGTTTGGACGATCAGGCGCCGCAGCTCCTCCATCTTCTCCCGATTGACGTTCTGCACTGCCGCGTTCTCCTCTGCCACGCCCGACAGCTCCTGGAAGGCGGCCTCGTACTGGCGATTCTCCTCCGCGAGGTACGCCTTCATCTCCTGCAGCTCCGCATTCACCTGCTGCCGCTCCTCACACAGGGAGTTGCAGACCTCCATCAGGTACGCCATCTCCTTGCGCTTGTCCAGCAGCGCGTCGTACCGCTTGTGGTACGTCTTCTCGTTGCTCGTCTGGCTCACCAGCAGTGAATCGATGGCCGCGCGCATCTTCTGCGCCTCCACCACCATGTTGCTGAAGCGTTCCTGCTCCCGCGCCACCTGCTCCTCCAAGCCGCGCAGCTGCTCCCGCACCTGCACCTTATACCGCTGCGCTGCCGCAATCTTGGCCCCGGCGGAGGCACGGGTAGCGAAGACTTCCTGCTTGAGTACCGCACGGCGCTCACGAAGCTCCGCAAGGCGCTGCCGCACCGCCGCCAGCTGCCGCTCCGCCAGCGCGCACTCCTGCCGCTTCGCTTCCACGGAGGCTTTCGCGCTCTGGTACTTTGCCGATGTCGCCCCGAGTAGCTTCGACTCGCCGTGGTGTGCTGCTGCTGCTGCTGTGGTCGTCGTCGCTGGTCCGTGAGAGAGGTGCATGTGCGCCTGCATCGCCTTCACCTCCGCAGGTGTCATGCACTCCTCCATCCGCAGCTGCTCCAGGCGCTCCCGCAGACTCTTGTTGTCCTTCTCCAGCGTCGCCAGTTCCTGTTCGTGGTGCATCTGCATGCGTTTTGCGTCGTCATCGATGTCACGCAGCCGCATCTCCACCTCCGCCAGTCGACGCCGCAGCTGGGTCTCCGAGGCGCCGGTGCTGCCCGCTGCGGCAGCGGCAGCGGTGGCGGGAGAGGCGGCGCGGGTGGAACCCTTGCTTTGCGCCGAGGGTGCCCGCGGTGCGCGTGTGGCCGTCGCCTTGCTGGTCATGGTGGAACGCACGGAATTTCTAATTTGTCTATAAAACGTTTGATGAAGAAAGAAATAAGGCACTCTCTAGCGAAACCCAGATAGCGTAAAGTCTCAGTGCGACTCGACGCGATGGAGCTGTATCCGCTCGAAACGTCCAGTAAATAAAAAAGAAAAAAGAAAGAAATTGTTGGAAAGGGAGAAAGGAAGCAAGAAAAAGGTCATTGGTTCTGTTCTGAAACGGCATAGAAAGCGGTGGTCAAAAAAAAAAAAACGAAAAGCGTCAAATACCTTTACAGAAAGTCAAGTTGAGACACACCCTGTCCATAACACTTGAAAAGCAACATTTATGGCCCGCTTGTGGATCTGATTCCCCACTGCAGTAGTAGCGCCTGTTTGCTTGCTTTTTGCTTTGTCTTGTTGTTTGTTTGTCTCATCAAATCTCCGACTTACTCTGTCATAGCAGAGAGCGACGAGTAGACATCCTTCATGTCCTGCACCTCCAACCGCAGACGTGCCGTCTCCCGTGCCTTGTCGTCTAGCCTCGCCTGCAGCAGCCGCACCTGGTTGCGCAGGTCGGTGTTCGTCTCCTCATACCGCAACACCTGCTGCGCCAGCTGGATCAGCTGGCCATCGTGCACCGCTGCGCTGCTGCTGCGCTCGTACGGTGCCCTCTCTCGCTGGGACGCAGGGCCACCACCAGGAGCAGTAGCGGCAGCTCTGGTGCCCGTCTCCAGTGGCACTGCCAGCGTCGAGGGACGCAGAGACAAAGGCGATGCATCACTGCCAACCGGCACGTCGTCTGCGGACAACGCGCGATCGGCGTGCAGCTGCGGCGTGCCTTCCCCTACCACGAAATCCGCCCGCGGTACCGGAACGGGTGTCCCAGAAGACGATCTTCGGGCCCCATCTTGAACAGGAGCTTCATCTTCTTTCCCTGTAAAGATACCGTGTTGACGCAGGAGGCTGCGTATGAAGGATTGCACCGGCTCTGACGGTGCCGCCGACCCGGCACCGCCCACCGCTGCCGCTGCTGCTGCCGTTGCTGCGCCACCGTCATCACCGGCGTGGCGGTGCTCGCCGCTGCCCGGCAGTGTACTCGTCGATTTGAAGCTGAGATGGCGGTAGGGCGAGAGCGCAGAGACGGGCGGCGGAGCAGCGGACAGCACACCCACCGTAGTCGAGGCCGTTGCTGCTCCTGCAGCTCCATGTAAAGCAACAGTTCCATCGCCGCTGCTGTGTAACGCATGCGACGTGCCAGCTGTTTGCGCAGCGTCTTGCCGGTCGAGCAGTGCGTGCAGCAACGCCGCCGCTTCACTGCGCAGGTCGCGCAACGGAGCATCACCCTCTTTCACGCTTGTGGACGTACCTTCACCACCTCCGTGGCAATTTCGTACGTCCGCCTCTGTGTTGTGGCCGTTGCGGGCATTCCTGTCTGTTGCGTTTTGGTCCACCCTCCTGCCCTCTCCCGCCTTTGCCGTTGCAAGTCGATGCCGCAACTTCTGATTCTCCTGCATGAGCTGCTGAACGACACGCATCTGCCGTGTGAAGAGACTTTCATCGGTGCGCAACTCTTTCTCCCACACGTCCAAGCGCTCCTTTGCGTCTGCGTAGGATTCGCAGATGCTCGCCAGCACCTCGCCTTGCTCATCGTAATGCTGCTGCAGCTGCGCGTAGGCAGACTGCAGCTGTTCGAGCTGTGCCACCAGAGCCGAGTCCGCCGTCTCCCACAATCGCCCCTCGGCACCTCTGCCACCACCATCCACCTCGTCCGGTGCGTATCCCGCAAATGGACTCAATGGACTGTTGCCAGCAGACCGGCTTGAGTGGTCCGACCGTCGTCGATCGCGCGACTGGGCACGCTGCAGCTTGTCGTACTGTCGAATGGGTTCATTCAACACGTGAAGCGCTAAGGCACAGTACTGCAGTGTGCGCAGCGTCTCGTCGCGGTTGTGGGTGTCGGGGGCTACACAGGCAATGAAGAGCGTTGCACTGCTGCCACCGAGTGTGTCCTGCAGCAGACGCGTCAGTTTGCTGCTGCGGTACGGTATGTGCTGCTGCGCCGCCGTGCTGATCTCCGTCGAAGGCGACGCAGCACGCTTTAGAGTGAGGCGATCGCGCAGTGCGTCCCCGGCAGCAGCAGCAGCGCCACCACTAGGCGTTACAGGATGCGCATTCGGTGTGAAGCCGTTCCCCTGCTTTGCCAGTGCGGCCCGGTTGTTGCGGCTCAGCGCACGCATCACGTTCCCCAGCGCCAGCAGCCCTGTGTTGATCGCGATGCTCTCGTGCAGTCGCACGCCCGTGTTGCCCGTCTTCTTCTCGCGCTCTGACCCGGCGAGATCGACGACGTCGAGTCGACACGCGTAACGCGGATGGAAAAGGGTGAGGATCGCGTGACTGCGGCTAGAGTGCTCGTGCACGTTTGTGGCACCCGTCGCACGACGTGCATCACCCAACGCAATCAGCTGTGCAGCGTCTTCAATGGAGTAGATGGGCTTCAGTGCCGCCCCGGTGACAGCACAGCTGGTGTGCACGGCACTGCCATTGGGCGGCGACGCTGCAGCTGTGGTTGTTGTCGTTGGTACCGCCGCGGTAGTCGCGGTGGTCACAAGACGCAGTTTGTTCTGCTTCGTCGGGTCCACTCGTGTCGCCGGGTCCTCGAGCAGGTCGCGTATCGTCTCGCCATACACTTCCACGTACTGGAGGTGCAGGAGCGGCTGCATTGCCATTGATGCACTGCCTCGACTTGGTGCGGCGGAGCTTTGAATCGCAGAATTCTCCAGCAGCTGTGTCAGCAGCAGCGGCAGAATCGCCTGCACGGTGAAGGTCTTGCCGGTGCCGGTTTGACCGTAGGCCAGTACACTCGCGTTGCAGCCGCCGATAAAGCGGTCGACGAGCGGCGCCACACACTCCGTGTACACCTCCGCGCTGTCCTCCTCCATCATGAAAACGCGGTCCACCTTGAAAACACGCTTGTTGCCCACAGAGACATGTGTGCGATCCAGCACGAGTGTGTTGAGCTCCGCATCTGCGGGATCGGAGGCGATGAAGGGGCGTATGCGCACCACCACGTGCACGCGCTCTGACATGTTTTGATGGCGGGTTGGCTGCCGTGGTGTCTGCAACGGTAAAAGAAGTGACGTTCACTCGTGAGATCTATAGGAGATGTATTTAAATATATAAAAAGGTGTTTCCTTTGAAAGAGCAGCAATAGTAGTACAAGACGATGGAGAAAAAAAGCATGTCAATGAAAAACCTTCAAGTTGTGTAGATCGACTGTGCGAATTCTTTATGATTGAAAAAAGAAAGAATAGAAAACACTCAGTGAAAGAAAGAAAAAAAACAAATCACAGGTCTTGTGTAGAGGTGTTCAAAGGCGAACGGCCGCACGAGAGAGTAGTTTAAACGGCCGTTCTGCAGTTTGACAAAATCAAAACCGTTATTGACAGTAGAATGGAACAAGAACGAGTCGACGATGATTTGCACATCCACCACACACTCGTTGCATCACGAAGTGCAGCAAGACTGAGCGCTTTGCATTTGAAGTACAATAAAGCACACACAAACACACACACACACACTTACATGCACGTACTGCTCTTCTCCCGCAGTTTTTTTTCCATTTTTTTTACGTATTTCGTCGCTGTACGCAGGCTGTACAACGGGATATCGGGTCTGTGATTCACACCAAACTCCACCACGCATTCCACTACGCTATGACGCCGAGAATTCTGTGAAGGACACGTTCTATCGGTGTCTTTTCCCCTTTTCTTTTCTGCTATGCAGTTTAGAGAATGGGCGATGCGCCACTTACCTCACAGGAAACATTTATTTAACACATCACACGCACAAACATTGTTTATTCGGAAGCATTCATTCTTACAAATCGAGCCACTGTACCACTCGCCACAAGCGTACACAGACCTCCACCACTCCTCAACGCAAGATTTTTTTTTTATTTACGATGCCAGGAAGGGTGTGTCAGTGCACTTCGGTGGGCGGGGATGCGGCTTGGTGATCGCAATGCGTTCCTCCGGCGCTACATCGTCCGTCGACGGCTTGGGCTCCTCCTGTGCATTGCGGGCCATCAGCCGCGACAGCAGTGGTGACTTCAGCGTCGACACCTCCGACTCCGCCCGGCCGTGCTTACGCCGCATGCCGTCCTCGCTGCCCTCCGTACCTCGACGGTGCTTCGACGCGGCACCGCCCAAGATCTCACGCCGCTTCTCCTCCGTCTCTGCGCTGTCACCGCCGCGCAGCAGCTCCGTCTTTAGCGCGTTGCGCTTCGCGTACATCTTGTAGTGTCGACTCACCCCAATCCTCTTCGCCTCCCCGTTGGACGTCGGGGACGACGACACGGGAGAGCCCACCGACGCCTCGCCGTCGCTGCCCTCGTCGTTGTCTGATCCACTCAAGATCACAGTGGTGGAGGCCTTGATGCGCGTGAGCACATCCGCGAAGCCGACGGACTGCGTCGTCCACGTGTCCTGCACCCCTGCCTGGTAGCCCAGACCCATGACATCGTCCTTGCGTGTCACCTTCACGTGGCTGACAACGCCATCCTGCTCCTTGCCAAGACCGGTGCCCTCCGTCCAGCCGGACTTCTTCATCAGCGTCTTGCCGAAGTTTTTATCCGACGAGGACCACCGGTTGCCATTGGGATCATTGTTCATCTTGCTGAAAACGCAGTTGTGTGTGTGTGTGTGTGTGTGTTGATGATTGGTGCAGCAATCGGCTTTGGGCACGAGCTGCAGTGTTCGTAGTTTGGTAGAAAGCGAAAGAAAAGAAGGAAGGCAATGAAAGAAGAGAGGGAGAAGAAATGTTTCTTTCCACTCGACTGTACTGCAGTCGTCGAGATGACATGACAAAATTAAAAAAAAAGAAAAAATAATAAGAGTGGTGACTTGAACAGCGCACACATACAAAACCAATAAAGCAGCAGCGTGTTGTGCTGCATTGTCGTGTATCAGCGTCTACCGCAACTCGTCACTGATCTTTTTTGAGCAAAAAGAAGTGAGCGTACTGTTTCTAGCTTTTATTCGCTGCACGTAAAGGTTGACAAGGAGAAGATAAAAGAAAACTCATTGTGAAGAATTCAAACCTTGTCCGTCATGTACTGTGTTAGGCAACGTCAGGCAGGCGTCGCACCGCACGCGTTTCCGTGCCAAGTGCGTTCTGCACCAAGTCCTCCTCAGCAGAGACGAAGAGATGCCGCGGGGGCAGGTCCAGCAGCTTCAGCTCCTGCAGCGACTCCTTCACCGATGGCGGGCACTTCACCAAGAAACCGGGAATAATCTCATTCAGCAGCTGAAGGAAGGTGCGTGCGCGGTAGTGGTCGCCGGCCACCGCGCAGGTGCGGAAGAGCAGCGCAACGGTCTGCATGTCCACCGGCTCATTGCTGTAGAGCACGCACAGGTCCACCAGGTTAAATGCGCGGCAGTCGCCACGTCGACTGAAGACCTCCAGCACGGGTAAAATCAGCTCCTTTGTGATCTTGAGACCATGATACTTGTGCGTGACAAGGATGCTGTAGGCCTCATTCGACCACTCGTCCTTGTGCGCGGCGCAGAACGCTTCGATGACGTCTGCGTGTGCCCGCTGCAAAATGGCCTGCGTCACGGCGTCCAGCTGCACAGCAGAGGCTTCGTCGCCGTCCGAAGCGTCCTCGCCCTGCCCTGCAGCCTCACTATTCCGATGCACAGCACTGCTGCTGCTGCTGCTGCTGCTGCTGTCTTGGCTCTCGTGTGGCTCCTCGGTGGCCGCTTCATTTTCTGTGGAGTCCAGTCGTGCAAAGCGCGGTCGCATCTCCACTAAGCTGCGCAGCGAGGTGAGCAGATCGTTGTACACCGCCGTCCGCCCCGCCTCGTCCACGGTGTCACTGTCCAGGTCCAGCAGACGCACCTTACCCGCGATCAACTCTCCCTCGATTGCCATCGACGCAGGCACGCGGTCCACCACTTCCAATGCACGGCGCAGGTAGGCGTCGGGTGCCGCCTCCTCCATCCGCAGCGCACGCAGCAGCGCCAGTGTGTGCACGTCCTTCAGCTGGGCAGCCACAGACGCTTGCAGATGCAACGCATTTGAGGCGTTCGTGTTCTCCTGAAAGATCACGTCGATCTGGTCATACAAGGATTCAATCTTGCCGTGCATCGGGGCCGCAAGGACGAGATCCGCGGCAGGTGAGAGCTGGCGCGCGGCGCGGGCCGGGGCAGTGGACTCTGGTGTGTAGTAAAGGTAGATGGCACGCATGCAGCTGCGGGTGAGGGCGATGAAGCGCCGCTGCTCCATCCAGTAAAGCCGTTGTCCGTCGTCAGCGGAAAGCTGGACAGCACCTCCCGACGCCTGAAAGCGCTCCACGACACGGGCAAAGTAGTCGTTCAAGTAGTACAGCGACACACGTGCCCCGTGCGCACCGTAGGCCAAGGTGTGGTGTGAGAGGCCGTTTAACATGCGCTGCAGGAATCGCGTCTGCTGCGGTGCCGTCGTCGTTTCGGCGCGCTCGGTGGTGTTCTCCTCCTCTGCTCCCTCGTCCTGCGCGTCGTCCGCAGCGTCGGTGTCGCTGTTGTTGTTGTTGTTTCCGTCATCCTCCTCTTGTCCTTTGGAGGCTCTCAGCGCGGCTGCACTACTCAGCAAGTCCAGTTCATGCAAGAGCTGGAGGTAGTTGAGCACCGACGTCAGCAACAGCTCCCACTGCAGCGTTGCGGCATTCGTTTTCATGGCTTGCAGCACCGTTTTGGAAACAGCGCGGACAGCCTTGATCACTTTCGGGGAAGTGCTGATATCCGTCGATAATGCACCCTCGCTTCCACTCTGGATCGTACGGGTGTGATCGGGTCCCACAGACCGGACGAAACGAACGAAGTTATCGAGAAGGAGGGCAACTGCTCGGCCGTCGCCGCACGGCTGTCGCGCACTCAGCGGCACCACGCCACCCGTCATGAGAAGCGTCTCGCGTGTGACGGGTAGTTGGTAAGCGGCACGTGACGCCTCACGCTCAGACGCTGAGGCAGATGACGTGATCGACCCTGCCGGGTTGCCGGTGGTCCACACACGCGACTCACTTCCCACCCCACTGATGTCGCCACCGTTGTACGTGGCTGACGCAGCAGCGGCAGCAGCAGCGGCGGGCTGTCCAGGGTAATGCAGTACGCTGCTTGCTTCGATCCCTCCGTAGGGCAGCAGCTGCGTGGCCAGCCGAGCCCACGCATCGACATCCGCAGGGAAGTAGTTCTTCTTGAGGGCGCAGTGGAGAATACCGAACAACGTGTCTGTTTCACGCAGCGCGTTGGCGTGTGTGGCGGCCGCCTCAATGTCACGAAAAAGCTGCTCCGCTGATGCCGCGCTTGCAGAGGACGACGATGCCTGTTGTGTGTCCGTGAGCGTTTGCGGTGGGAGTGCGTCCGCCTCCTCTGCGAGCCGTGACAGCCACGCTGTCAGCGTCTGTGCTGTGGCGGCGGCGGAGCTGGCCCGTAGCAGTCCGGCAAGGCGAAGCATCCCCTGAGAACACAACTACAACAAGGGAATCAGAGAAAAGAAAAAAGAGGCAGTCGTTGAGTGTTCTTGGATTCTCCAAAGCAAATTGTAAATGGAAGTTAATGAAAACCGTAAAAGTGAAGTCAATAGAGAGAGAGGAAGAGGATGCGAAGCACTTTGATAGTCATTCGAGACAGGCAAAACCTTTTTTTCATCAGTAGAGAGCGCAAACGGTAGAGCAAGCACAGAATAGCGTGCTCTTTGTGATGCTTTATTTAGATCATCGTGGGTAGAAACCTGTCCTAAGATCGGCTATAGGCGGAGCTGGTATCGACCACAAATGAGTGAACGCCGCTGCAGTTCCTTCTTCGGGTAGTTTGTGTGGCAGAGAAGCCCTACACGACGCAGTAGGAATAGGATTTGTGAAGACCAACTATACGGTGCATAAGACTACCATTCACCGCAGTCAACAACAACAACAACAACAAGGTATCAACGAGAACAACACTTTCACTCACACAATTTTTTTTTTTTGTGCACCTACTCGCGACGGAGGCAGCGTGGGCAGAAGCACTCAAAGTGACGCTGCGCACAGAGCGCTTTGCGGTCCTCGTAGCTCAGCTTCGTTGTCAGCCCCGCGTTGTACGCAATGAAAAGCTGCTCCCCATCCCGGATCGGCCGCAGTGCCACCAGGTGCTTCTCCATCGGCTTTGTCCGCTGCACCGAGCCGTTCACGCTGACCAACGCGCAGTTCGGGTCACAACTGTGGTTCAGCATACTCAACGCAGAGTAGAGCGCGACGCCGCTGGTGGAGAAGAACTCGTTGGTTTGCAAGAGCGCAAAGAGGGAGAGTATTTCCTCCATGTACAGGTTTGGTTGGTGCAGCGCGGCGCTGAGGGCAACCGCAAGGGCACCGATTTCACTAAGAGCCGTGGCCGGTTCGTAATCCGCAATGCCACGGAGGCAGGCAATACCCGGCAGGGCGAGGGGGTGGACCTGCTGGATGGTCGCCATGGCGCAGATCTTCGCTACCGCCAGACACGACAGCGCGGCGCGTGCCTCTGAGCCGGAACTACTCACGTCCGCACTGCCCTCACGCCCATCTCCTACGGTGCTCTCTGGGTTACGGTACAGCAGCTCTCGCATGCCGTTGCTCCACTGCGCCAGCTCCGGATTGCGCGCGGCGCAGCTGCAGGCGTGGTACTGCGACCACGCCGCCTCCTGACACTCGTGGGAGCAGTACGTCTCCTCCTGACAGTGCGGACACGCCACTCCAAAGGCCGTGCGATCATCGGGGCTGTCGACGCGTGCGCTGAGGGCTGCAAGGCAGTGCGCACATTTCGTCTCATCGTAGCGCTGCACCAAGAAGGGTGACTCGGCTAAGATCGCCTGCCGGGACGGGACGGCACGCGTCGCGTAGAGTCCGCGGCCGTCTGCGGTGCCCTGCGGCTCCAGCAACTCGGCGAGGGGCGGCGTGGCGCAGCGCAGGCAGGCACGACGCACCGCCTGCTGCGTCGTCGCGAGCGGCTCTGTGCTGGTGACGACGATGGACTCGTCCTCCAGACCCGTGGCCACAGCCCCGGCATCGCGCACCGCTGCATCCACTGCCGCCACCTCCCTTCGCAGCGCGAGCACCTCTGACACCGCGGGTAAGGCCGTCTGCGCAGGTGTGCCGCCGTTTTCGGGTGTCGCCGCAGGTGGGGCCAGCGTATCGGGCAGCGTCACCTGCACTAACACCTCCACCGACGGGACACCTTTCCGATCGCAGCTCTCCTGCAGTGTCTCCGTGCATTTCGTCGCAAACGCATCTTGATTGGTGTGCTGTCCAGCCACCTCCCCCAGCACCAGTCCCAACGTGTCCTGTGGGTGCCGATTCAGCAGGCGGATGCAGTAATCTGCCGAGAGGGCGTAGTTCCTCTTCACTGCCCAGTGCCAGGCACGCTGACGGAGGTATGCATCGAGCTCGAGGCCGGCGTACCAGGCAGCCCGGGCAGCTCGAATGCGCGGCATCCTGCGAGGAAACCTGTTGCCGAAGTGTAAGCGTGTGAGTGTGTGTGTGTGTGTGTAAGTGTGTTGTAGAAAAGACGCGCTTCCTTGGTGCTGCACGTCTATTGCTCGTGCATGTGGTAATCCGAGGAAAGGAAGGGAGGTGTAGGGAATATGTTGTAGACGGGTTTTGAAGAATAACAGCAACAACAACAAAGAAAAAAGACTGAAAGACCAATTCAAGTGACTGCTCGAACCCCCAGTGGGCGTCGGAAGTACCAGTTTTAGAGTTGCACGGAAGCTCCCCTTCGGGCAAACGCCATCCAGAGCGTACAACGCTTTTTTGTTGTGTTTTGTTTCTTTGTTTCAGTATTGGCATCAATAGCAGCAACGGCAAAGGAGCAAACGACAACAACAACAAACAAGGAGAAATACACAGTTACGACGCAGCCCCCTTACATACCTCCCTGATCACGGAGGCGTTCCCTCGCTACGGACAAACCAGATCACATGCAGCACCGCTGCCATCAGCCCGTAAAAGCTCAACAGGACGAAGCAGCACGCAAGGAAGGCAGGACCGATCGGTGCCACACGTGCCACCGTCCGCGCCGTCCCCTGCTGCTGCTGCTGCTCGACTGTTTCCTTCGACGTGGCGTCGCTGCGGGCATTCGAGGCGTCCGCCTCACGCCGCACGCGCGTCACGAAGGCCGTCTTGCGTGCCTGCCGCTCTCTCAAATACAGGCTGGCGAGATAGCGGGAGCGCAGCCACATAAGGACTCCGCTCAGCGAGAAGGCGGCCGCCTCGCACGTGGAGAAGGTGAGGGGGTCCAGCAGGTCGTACCGACGGCACAGGAGATACGCGAGCAGCGGGCACAGCACTGCCGTGAACGTAACGGGGTGTAACAGCATCCGAAGTGAGAAAAGAACAGCTAGCAGTTTTCAGTTGATCTGTTTTACTTGATCGGCATTAAATCTATGCGTGCAACTCTTTCTGAAGGCAGACGATTGGGTTGGAACGGGAAAGCAAACCAGCACAGGAAAAGAAAAGGGGAATATGGTATGAGTATTAAATCACTTGAATGGATCCTGTCCTCCAAGAACTGCCGTGAAGACCGAAGACCAGCAAAGGGACATTGTATATGAAGGTCAGGCAGCTCAGAAAGCAACATCTGACGCCGAGATACTCTTTATCTCTCTCTCTCTTTCTTACAGTTGGTACACCGTTCATAGCTTGAGACGTTGGCTCCGCCAATCCGAGAGAATACTGAGTTTCTCTCGTTTTCAAAGCGCGTCTTTCTTTCTTTGTATCACTCCTTTGAAAGTCTCAAGATGATCAAAGCACACGTACAGCTAGAAAAAAAGGAAAAAAAAAGAAAAAAAAACAAGCGCGCTACGGCACGTGTACCTCTAAAGCTCCATACAGTACAAAACGGTAATCGTACACTCTCTAAACTCTTACGACAAAAGTAACTCTAGAAAGGGA
>AUXI01000677.1:0-13879 GCA_000482105.1 Crithidia acanthocephali | reverse complement strand
GTGTGTGTGTGTGTGTGTGTGTGTCGCGCATGAGCACGCGTATGCGGTCGAGTGTTTGTGGTAAGTCTTTTTTTTTTTTTGTTGCTATTCACTTTGTTTACCCTCGTCGCCACACTGCGTACGGTTCTCCTAACCTCTACCAGAAGATTTTCACGGGTCTATACACTAGAAAAAGCAAACGTTTCTTTTGCACCGTCCTTTTCCTCTTTTTCTGTTCGTTTTCGTGTGCAGTGGTTCCATCTACAAGTCTCATTTTCTTCTTGTTTTCATGGCCAGAAAGCGAAGAGCGCTGTTTGCCTCGTTTTAGTCCCTTTTGTTTTACTGAAGTATAATGTTCAACGGGACGTGAAAAAGGGACGTACCGGCGCTGTTCTCTCCGCCTGGGTGGTCTGGTGCCAAACGTTTGTTGCATTCCCGTATAGCAACGCACATACACACAGACATATATATATATATATAGAGAGAGAGAGAGAGAGAGAGACATTTGAGAACACCACTATTACTATTTCTTCCTTTTGCCTCTCTTTGTTAAAGCAAAAGAAAATGATGATGGATGATTGCTTTTAACGTTTGCTGCAACTCGAAGATTTGTCGATTGACGTCAGTAAACGATGCTTGTTAAAACAAAAAAAAATGCTGTTTTGTGTGTTCTGAACCTCATCCTTTTTTTTACCTTGTTTTTAGACTTGTATCTCTGTTCCCTTACTTCTCTTTCTGTGTTTGTGTTTCTTGTTCTCCAATCAACCTTTTTTATTTTATTTTTTAATAACTTGTTGTTTGGAATTGTTTATGCGTGCTTCTTTCTTCTGTATTTGTGTATGTCCCTCATGGAAGGTTATTTTGTGTACATTTTAAGTGCTTTCGGTTCGATGTGGCCACTTACTCTTCGCTTGTTGGGCGAATTGCTCAGTGCGCATCTCGTTTTTCTCCTTTTTTTTTGCGGCTCCGTGCTGCATTGTTCTTTTTGTTTCTTTTTTCTTTTACTTTCAAAAGGTGTTTTACTCCCCCATGTATATCGATCCACAACTGTCTTTCACAAGTCATGCTTTGAATCTTGCTTCCACTCTTTATTGGCCACTCTTCAGTTTACTATTTGAACCCTGACGATGAAGTAACGGGCCCTCTCTTCAGAAGAGTGCCACAAAACGAAAACAACGGTGACAAAACAGGTGAATTTGCAGGCGAAGTGCGATCTGCTGGTGGACGCGCAAGTTATCTGTGCGTTGTACTTCCACTAAGAGGCACTCGAGCGTCGTGGTGGCAGTGAAATCTCTGTCCGTTGTCCCAACGAAGGAAAAGTGACGGATGAAGGGTACGCCGTGCAGAACTTCTGGTAGTGAACACTTCGACTCTCCATGGCACTCCCCATCTGTTGTGCAGGGAAAGAGAAACGGTTTCAGCACTGGTGTCTGCGAAGTCTGAATAGCTACAAGACCAAGAAAACGGACTCGGTGCGCGTTACAAGAAATAATACTTCACAAACGAAGTGTCTCTCGTGCGCTGGCTGTGCATCGAGATGCACAATGGAGCACACCGCCAACCACTCGACAATGCCTCACCGCCTCCTGCGTCCATCTTCCTTATCACTTTTTTTTTTATTCTGCCTTTCTCTTTCCACACAGCTGCAGTACACAACTCTCCACCTCTCCCCATGTACAACCCTGCGCTGCCAAATCACTACCGCGACGCCGTCTTCACCGCCTACGCGCGACGTCGTCAGCGCGAGGAGCGGCAGGCGCGTGCGTTGCAGCGGCAACCAAACGCGCTCGCCTCGGCCCTCTCCGCCCTCGGTGGTCCGGCGACCACCGCTGCTGCTGCCCCGTCAGGCCTCGGCCTCTCCGCCGAGGAGTTGCACCGCCATCGCATCCAGGAGTCTGCCGCCCTGGGTATTCAGAGTGCGGTGGACATGGAGAAGGCTGCCCTCGAGGGGGACCACCAGCGGAGGAAGTTGGAGGGCGGCGACGCACGGTCCCGCATCAGCAGCCGGCTGGACAAGCTGAAGGCGCTGGCGCAGAGGTCAAAGAAGCTGACGGGCAGCCCTGCGGCGGAGCAGAGCGACACGCACGCACCGACCGCAGAAGACGCATCGCCGGCAGCACCGTCGCCGTCTGCACCGCTGGTGTTTCAGCGCTCGTCCTTGGCAGCGGGGGGCTTTGTGATGGCCGCTGCTGTCTCGCCGCCTTCGTCGTCCTCAGCGAACACGGCCCTCCCTCCGTCCGCCTCGACACCGGCGGTACCAGGGAAGCCAAGTTCGACGCTGTTGCTGCGCTACCGCCGATGCAATCCGGCACCGGCCGCGTCAGCATCGCCAAGTTCAACAACGGTATCTTTTGTAGCACCGTCTTGGAGCGGTGAGGAGCTGGCGAGCGCCGCCGCCTCCGCCGCCGCTGCTGACGCGTTGTGTGCGCCGCTGCTGGGCGACTTGGCAGAGCTGTGCCGTCGATTTGGCGCGGTGCGTGGGGTGAAGGCGCGTGTGTACGCACCAGAGAACGTGACGGCGGTCATGGGTATTGCGGCGGCAGACACGGCAGCGCTGCGCAGAGAGCAGGTGCGGCTGTGGGTGCGGTATGACAGCGTCACGGAAGCCTTTAAGGCGGCGGAGAACCTGGCGAAGGAGCCGGCGACGGCTGACGGGCCTGTCTTCTGCGTGTGCTTCTACCCCACTGGATTGTATGATGCCGACACCTTGGAGCTGCGGGTGGAGGATGAGAAAGCGCTTCCTTGAACTCGCGCACCGTGAGTGCCTTTTTTTTATTGTAGTCTGTGATGCCAGCGAGATGACACCTGAGTGAAAGCGCAAAGAGAACAACGCAGACGGACAACACAAAAATCTCTTTTCAACGCGATGCACGCTTCATTGCGGGTGCTGCACCGTGTCGCAACGCTTCTCTCATCCAGGTGACTGAACAGGCCTCATGCACTCCTTCTTGGAACAGGTGAAGAAGTGATTTCAACGTTCTGTTGTGTGCAGCGCGAAGAAAAGAAGGACCAAAAAAAAAAATTGTGCATGTGTTTCCTCTACTCTCTGCACTTCCCTTCCTTTTCTTTTTCTGTCCCCCTTCTTCCATTTTCGCCAGGTAACATATTCACCACTGTAGCTACTCGCATCGGTGCCTCCTTGCCTTGTCCTTCATTTCTCATTGGCCGTTAAAACTGTACAGCATCCCCACCGTACCTCTTCACGACGATGGCTTCCCTCCTCCCTACCGTTGCCCAGCAGGACCCCGAGCTGGCGGACATGATTGAGCTGGAGATGGGCCGGCAGTTCCGCGGACTTGAGATGATCGCGTCGGAGAACCTCACCTCGAAGGCCGTCCTGGAGTGCCTCGGCTCGGCGCTGACCAACAAGTACGCAGAGGGTGAGCCGGGCAGCCGCTACTACGGCGGCACGGTCTACGTGGACAAGGTCGAGAACCTGGCGAAGCAGCGTGCGCTTGCCGCCTTCGGACTGGACCCGGAGGAGTGGGGCGTCAACGTGCAGCCGTACAGCGGCTCGCCGGCGAACTTCGCCGTGTACACGGCGCTGCTCGAGCCGCACAGCCGTATTATGGGCCTTGACCTGCCGAGTGGCGGCCACCTCACCCACGGCTTCTACACCCCGAAGAAGAAGATCAGCGCCACCTCCATCTACTTCGAGTCCTTCCCCTACAAGGTGAAGGAGGATGGGCTGATCGACTACGACAGCCTCGAGTCCATCGCACTGACGTACCGGCCAAAGATGATCATCGCGGGTGCCTCCGCCTACGCGCGTGACTTCGACTACGAGCGGTTCCGCCACATCTGCGATGCCGTGGAGGGATACCTGTTCATGGACATGGCCCACACCGCGGGGCTGATCGCCGGTGGCGTCCTCAAGTCGCCGTTTCCGTACGCGGATGTGGTGACGACCACAACGCACAAGTCGCTGCGTGGCCCGCGCGCTGGCATGATCTTCTACCGCAAGAAGGACCGCCAGGGCAAGCCGACCGACTTCGAAGGCCGCATCAACCAGGCTGTCTTCCCTGGCATCCAGGGTGGCCCCCACGAGCACCAAATCGCCGCCATCGCAACGCAGATGCGGGAGGTCTGCAGCCCCGAGTGGAAGGTCTATGCCCAGCAGGTGCAGTCCAACGCCCGTGCCCTCGGCGCGGCGCTGATGGCGAAGGGCCACGAGTTCGTGTCCGGCGGCACGGACAACCACCTGCTGCTGTGGAACGTGCGCGTGCACGGCTTGACTGGCAGCAAGGTGGAGAAGCTGCTCGACGCCGTCTCCATCTCGGTCAACAAGAACACCATCCCCGGTGATAAGAGCGCCATCACGCCAGGCGGCATCCGCGTCGGCACGCCGTCGCTGACGTCGCGTGGGATGACAGAGAAGGACATGGCGACGGTGGCCGACTTCCTCGATCGCGCCGTGAACCTCGCGAAGGCGGTGCAGCAGGCCGCGGGCTCGGCCAAGCTGAACGACTTCGTGGCACTGTTGGCGACGCACCCGGACGTGGCCGCGCTGCGCCGCGACGTGGAGGTGTTTGCGGTGCAGTTCACCATGCCGAGCTTCGATGCGACGCGCATCAAGTACAAGGATGGTCTGCCGGAGGAGCACTGAGCGGCAGAAAGGGGGAAAAGCAAAACACAGCAAGAAACCCTATCGTCTCTCTTTTTCTTTTTTGTTGCGCGCGAGTCGTTGTCCTTCAACGCGAAACACTCGCACACTCACACACACACGCACTTCTCCAAACCCATAACTGTGATGCAGTGAGCATCCTTTCATTTGAGCTACTCCAATGATAAACCAATCAATACTATATCGGTGTTTTAACACATCTTTTACCTTTTTTTTTTCTTTCCTTTTCCTCGCCGCAAATGTGGTTCCGCGTGTCATTGGAAAGTGTGAAAGAACTGCACGCCAGAAAAAAGAAAAGCACAGTGTGAAGCAACGCTGCAGCGCTGTCCAGCACGTGAAGAGCGTTGCGGATGATGCCGCCCTCTTTTTTCGATGCCTTGCCACTTGGGGTAACACACTTGACAAGCTTCGAAAAAGGATATCTGCATACGCTTTCATCTTCTTTTCTTCGTTGACGCTTCATGATTTTTACTCAGCGTCTTTCTGCGGCTTTTTTTTTTAACCATCTGCCGATACGGCAGAACCGCTTTGGGGCGATACATAAAAACTTCTCGTTCTCCTCACGTTTACATGCACGCTTGAAATGATGGAAAGTACACAGAACAGAACAGAAGAAAGGTGTTTTTCGAGATTGCTGGGTGTGAACCAGTTTGACTCTTTGAAAAGGTGGCAGACCACCAGAACAGCTCTCGTGCCATTGTCATAGAGAGGGAGAGAGAATTGAAATCCAAAAAGTTTTTTTTTGGTCTTGTTAAAGAAGAAAAGAGAAGAAATCAGACGCATCCGTTCACTTGAGCCTTGTCTCCTTTTGCGCTGTTGCGAAAAGAAGCTGCGGCACTTGTTTCCTCTGGTCACCACCGTGTCTTTCTCTCATCCCTTTATCGCTTTCTGCTTCATCACACATTCGCACCTACTCGTTCAATAGGACCATACTTTGTATCTACTCTACTCTTCTTTTTTCCTTCGTTTTCTCCCTCAACACACACGTGAGGTGGCGGGACTTGCATGTGACAAGACTCCCCCAAAAAGCAAACTGTGCCTCTCATTTTACGGTCTCCTTTCATCGTTTCTTGTTAGCAATCTACCTTTCTTCTCTCCGGGGCTTCCCCGTTGCACGTATACCCCCACATAAGAAAGGAAGGAGAGATAGAATCGAATAGCGTCATGGCGTGCAGAAGGAACCGCCTCACTGCACACACGGCGCAGACGCGTCTGCTGGACGTGTCTTGGACGCTCGTCTGCACTCTTCTCGTGCTCTCCGTCCTCTCCGCCCCCTTCGCTGCTGCCTCTGCGGATGACGATGCCATCCGCATGCTCCTCGCCGCCGGTGACAGGGCACTTGGCCAGGGCCGCAGCTCCTACCAGGACGCACTGGCCAAGTACACAGAGGCGCTCACCCGCAGCCCGGCCAACGAGCGTGCCCTGTACAGTCGCGCAGAGCTCTACTCGATGATGCGTGACCGCACTGCGGCGCTGCAGGATCTGGACCGGTTGTTGTCACTCGACAAGGACCACCCCCAGGCCCTGTCACTGCGCATGTCCCTCCACACGCAGCAGGGCAACTTGGCGGAGGCGTACCGCGATGGCCAACACCTCGTAAAGGTATACAACACGGCAAATCGGCTGACCAAGGCAAAGGCAGTGATGGAGCAGGTGCGAAAGCTGGAGCATTACACGCGCCGCTACGCCGCGCTGAAGGACTTGTGGGCCCTGCCTGTCGAGCAGTATGCTCCCGCCAACGGCAACCCGGCCCTCACCCACCGCTACCAGGAGTGCATCGCGTTGCTCGACAGTGTGGTGCGAGAGTTTGCGAAGGACAGCGTGGAACTGCGCCTGCGCCGTGCCGCCTGTGCGCTGGCGGTGGGGGACAACCTAGTTGCCTCGCAGGAGCTGAAGTACGTGACGCAGCGGGACAGCAACAACTTGGACGCCATTGCGCTGAATGCGCAGGCGCTGCGGGGACTCGGGGCACTCGACCAGGCCCGCTCCGAGGTGCGCCGCTGCCTCGCCCTCGACCCCGAGTACGCGGCCTGTGCGGCGCTCCACAAGATGATTCGGCTGCAGCAACGCCTCACGACAGCGATCGCGACGGCGGTGAAGGAGAAGGCCTTTGCGAAGGCGGTGGAGCTGATCGGCGAGGCGCGCGAGGCGGAGTCGAATAGCCCCTACGAGGAGCAGCTGGCCACGTGGCACTGCGAGGCGTTGGTGGGGTTGCGCGACACGGAGAAGGGGCTGCGTGTGTGCCAGAGCTTGGTGGACCGCTACAAAGGTTCGAACAGCCCTCTCGTCTTCGATGCACACTTATGGCTCGTGGAGCTGCACCTCCTCGACGACAACACCGCCGCGGCGGAGGCGGAGCTGCTGAAAGCGCGGGAGCTGCGTCAGAATGACGGCAAGGTGCAGGAGATGCACGCCCGCATCGAAAACATCAAGCGCAACGGGGCTCGCAAAGATTATTATAAACTGCTGGGCGTGAAGAAGACGGCCTCGACGCAGGAGATCCGGCGTGCCTACCGCGCGATTGCGAAGAAAAACCACCCGGATCAGCTGCACTCGCAGAACTTAACCGATGCTGAGCGCGAGAAGCGGGAGAAGGCCTTCCGCGACATCAACGAAGCGAAGGAGGTGCTGCTGGACGATGAGAAGCGGGCGATGTACGATAACGGCCAAGACCCGAATCAACAGCCAGGGCAGGGCGGTGGCGGACCAAACTTTGGCACACAGTTTCCCGGTGGCTTCCCCGGCGGCTTCCCCGGTGGCTTCCCCGGCGGCTTCCCTGGTGGCTTCCCTGGTGGGGGATTCCCTGGTGGTGGCTTTCAGCAGCAAGGCCACGGCCCCAATGGACAACAACAACAGTTCTTCTTCTTCCGCGGCGGCTAAAAGAAGAGGAAAAGAAAAAAAAAAGGCGGCGTGCGTGCGTTCGGTCCTTCCGGCCCTTGCTACGAGCAACACACACACACAAAAAAAAAACGGAAAGGGCTGGTTCGATTTGCATTTTGGGTACAGAATTGTGTTGCTTGTTTTTTTTTTCTTTCACAGCTACTATTAACACCTTCGCTTCATGGGCTCCTTTGTAAGCGAAGAGACTGCACAAAAGACAAGACGAGAGGTGATCGCGAGAGGAGGAGGAGGGGGCAATGTGGCTTCTTGAGAAGCAGAGTGTGTCGACATTCAATTTCCTAACATCACCTTGCGTTTCTCACATTTTTTTTATCGTTGTACTCGCTCGTCGAGTGAACAATCTATGCGACCTACTACACTCGTCTTTTTCTTGTTTCGCGTTTTTTTTTTTGCCTGGCTTTTACGTCCCTCCCCCCAGAACACAACGACACACCATCGTACGTTAGCGCTGCATGTTTATGGTGGCTCTCCCCTACCGCCGTCTCCAGACACAAAAAAGAAACCATAAATCCGTACCACATGGTGCTTGAATTTTTTTTTGTTTCCCGTGAATGGAGAGCTACGTGTTTCGTGGAAGAAGAGTGTTCCTCCCAAATTGGATCTCAGATCTCTCTTAGCTGGCAGGTGGTGAGAGCTGGCAGCGCTGTCCTGCCCCGCTGCGATGCACACGCTTTGTCGACGCACTTGTGCTTGCGGTGCGCAACGCAGTGCAGACAAGCAAGAAAGAGTCGTTCCAGCAGAACACCCTTCTCATTTCCCTTCAGGCCACGAAGGGCGACACGAAGATGCCTTCTTTGCTCTCCGGTTTTTTTTCCTCCTTTCTTCATCTCTCACGATCATTGCTGCCTCTACGCCTCCTTCGTCACTTTCACCTTCTCCTCCTCCCTCTTTGCGTGTGTCGCAGGTGTGAACAACATCGTCTTTTTCTTTTCTTTCTTTTGGTCATCAATCTTGAAGCCACCTCTCTTCCCTCTACTCGAGTGCCACTGATCGTATAGAGG
The DNA here is from genome assembly GCA_000482105.1 of Crithidia acanthocephali. Classification (NCBI taxonomy): domain Eukaryota; phylum Euglenozoa; class Kinetoplastea; order Trypanosomatida; family Trypanosomatidae; genus Crithidia; species Crithidia acanthocephali. Next base: position 5,374 of record AUXI01000677.1, on the reverse strand, counting down.
CAAGACGTTGCCTTTTTTTTTACTTCACCAACGCATCTTCTACAGCAGAGAAGGGAACACCTACACAGCCACAAACAAACAAACAAAAAACAACTACTCACACCCCCTCTCAGGTCTCTTTTCTTCTCATCATGCCGGAGTTGAAGAAGGACGTGCTGTCCATCGACGGCATTTACTATGACACGGAGAAGATCGCGCAGATGCACCCGGGCGGGTCGATGATGGTGCGTTTGTGCAACGGACGTGAGTGCACCGCCATCTTCATCAGCTACCACCGCCGCCGCTTCCCACACGAGCTCTACAAGGAGCTCCAGGTGCCAAAAGACGAGGTGCACCCGGATAGCCTGATTGAGCAGCGAGAGCAGCCGAGCTACGACAACTACTTTGAGCTGTGCAGCAAGGTGCAGCACATCATCGCCCCGACGCGTGGGTTTGCGCCGTGGTACTACTACCTGAAGGCGGCCCTGTGGCTCACCGTGATGCTGGGCATCGACCTCTACTCCCTCTTCTACCGCCGCGCGTACTTTCTGACGGTGATTCAGTCCCTCTCCATGGCGATGGTGGGGTTAAACGTGCAGCACGACGCCAACCACGGCGCGCTGAGCCGCGACTGGCGCATTAACCGCGTCCTGGGCCTCTCACAGGATCTCCTCGGTGGCAGTAGCATTAACTGGATTATCCACCACGACTACATCCACCACATCTACACCAACGAGCCGGACCGCGATGGGGACCTCGACATCCCGCTGCTGCGCCTGCACAGCGGCATCCCGGTGAAGCTGGCCTACTGCCTCCAGCAGTTCTACATTTTCCTTCTCGAGGCCGTCTTTGGGCCGGTGCACGTGCTGTCGAACATCCTCTTTCTCGCAAAGGGTCCGAACGAGAAGCAACGGCTGCTCAAGTCGCAGTGGGACGTGAGTCTCTTCATGCTCTCCATCATCCCGTACCGGCTGCTGTGCAACTTCCTCCACGCGTCGAGCTTCGGTGACGGCGTGGCAAACTGCATGCTGCAGTACATGTTTGGCGGCTTCTACCTCGCCTACTTCTTTCTCATCTCACACAACTTTGAGGGGGCGAAGAAGGTCGGCACCAGCGACGGGCAGGACTTCGTTGCCTGCCAAGCCGAGACGAGCTGCAACTTCGGGGGCTGGTGGTGGGGGCAGATCAACGGCGGGCTCAACTTCCAGATTGAGCACCACCTTTTTCCACGTGTGCACCATGGCTACTACGTCTACCTCGCTCCGATTGTCCGCAAGTTCTGCGAGGAGCACGGCTACACGTACATCCACTACGACACGATTCAGGAGAACATGATGAGCACCTTCCGTCACATGGAACAGTACGGCCGTGGCAGCGAGAAGGTGAAGGCACTGTAAAGCACAACCGCAAAGAAGAAGAGAGTCGTGTCAGCGCACACCTGTATGATCTCTTTTTTTGTGTGTGCGTTGTTGATCATTTTCCAGTTGTGCTTTTTTTCCTTGTCTAGCATGGAAAACTAAGTGCGTGCGTGCCTGCCTGGGTTCTCAAACTGTTGTGCTTCTTACGAACTTACGTTGCCTTAGGTGCTTTTTTTCTTTTCCGTTCCTCTATTTTGAAGCTTATCTCTTTCTCTTTCTCTCTCTAGTGTCCGTCGTACGACTACATACATGCACTTTGCCCATCGATCGACTGCTGAGAAGCAGTATAGTCAAGACAGATACGTAAAACACAAATAAGTGTTATTAAAAAGCGGCATTCTACTAACATGACGAATAACGACGTGGCAGCTTTTTTTTGAAAACTGTCATCGCTACCCCACATCCGCTCTGAGATTTTTTCTTTTTCTTTTCTCCCTTAGTTGTCACAACCAATCAAAAACTAAATAGTTGAATTTTTGCTGCAGCAGGCGACAGAATAGAGTGCGCCATTTTTCGGCAGATCACGCACCTGAGACAGCTGTTTGGCGCCACTTGGAAGGAGAATGCCTCCCTTTTCTAGATTCTTAGTAATTTTCTTTTTTTCCCCTAATGCTCGCTGCGTCACATTTCCATCATTAAGAGTAAAAGAGACACGAACGACGAAGAAAGCAAATGCAGCTTGGATGCTGGTACAGCGTGAGTTGGTTTCTTATCAGTTTTCATTAGCAAACCAAGATTGTATCACTAAAAAAGAAAAAAAAAGACGCTAGTAATCTTCATCTGATACTGTTGTGCAACGGCGTTGCGGAGGCAGTGCTCCGACCTTGTTCTTCACTGCTTGTTTAAAACTCAGTACTCTCTACAACACTCCTCTTCTTCCTTTCTCGCTCTCAAACATCAGAAGAAATACCTGAAACGAGAGCAGTACACACATCCTCCTCTGCCAGCACCGATTTTCCTTTTTTTTTTCTCTATCAACACGGGTAGAAAAAACACCCGTAAAAAAAAAAAGGCTCAACTTCGCAGCATCAAAAGGCAAGCGACCACCGCGACCTTCGCTGCTATCATCTTGTCCTTCCGCCCCCACTTTCTCTGTTACAGCTGCAGGATAAAACTGCAAGCCTTTTTCTATTTAACTTGACTCTGCTTGCTTACTCTTTCTTTTATTGGTTTCGTAGAGTTCATTGTGCATCATTTATTAACGTAGACACCTTTGTGTTGCACTGCCTCATGTCGACCTCCAGTCCCGCAATTGACGGCGGGAAAGCGTCGCCGCCGCCTGGCGGGTCCACGCCGACCAACACAAACACCAATGCGACCACGACCCCCGTCACCGCCTCGACAGTGAACTCGCCGACCTTCACCTCCGCCCCGAGCCGCGACGCCGATGCCGTTGCGATGGACCCTGCGGCGCTCTGGGCGGCGCTCGACCTGCCGGCCCCCGAGTCCCTGCCGTCGCAGCACACGGCCCGCCGCGTCGTCCTCCTCGGCCGGCCCCTCAGTGGGAAGCGGACGGTGTGCCGCCGCCTCTGCTTCGCCGCGGAGGCGCAGTACGCCGTCTCTGATGACGCCAGGGCGGAGGAAGACGCCTTTCGTGGTGGCCCCACCGCCGACAACGGCCGCCAGCCGCTCTACCAGCCGGCCTCGAGCGACGACGAGGACGCGGGCCTGCAGCCGCCGTCGCAGCTTGGCGGGTGGAACATGCCCGGTGCTTTTTCCACCGTCGGTGCGGTGCAGGCAGGGGCGGCGCAGGGCCCCCACAACCACCGCCTGCCGCTCTCCCACGGGTCGGGTGTCTGCTTCGACTACGTGGCGCAGCGCGTGCCCACCCGCATCGCCCGCGAAGGCGCAAGTGGCGGTGGTGGAGGGGAGAACGGCGGCAGCAGCAGCGGCGGCCGGCGCACCGCCGGTGGATCGGCGCCGTCGCCGCAGCAGGCGAACGGCTCGGTGCGCCGCACCACGGAGTTTTTCTGCTGCGACTCCGCCGGTGCCCTCTCGATGGCCCTCCCGTCCCTGGAGGATGTGGAGACGGCGGTGGTGCTAATGGTGGTGGATGTCAGCGACCTGGCCACCATCCGTCAGCAGCTTGACTTCTGCTATACGACGCTGAATACGTACGTGGCGACGCTGCTGCGCACGCAGGCGCCAAACAACGACGAGGTGCGCCGGCTACAGCTGGCCGCTGCACAGCAGGATTACTGGTTCGCCGAGGAGCAGAAGCTGCGCACCACCCGCGCCAGCCTCGCCACCAGCGTCACCGTAACAAAGGAGGGCAAGAGCGACGTGGTCTTCAAGGACGCCATGGCGAGTTTAGACAAGGTGAACAGCACCACCTTCCGCGTCCCCAGCTCTGCGGGTACCGTCTGCACGATGCATACCGTCATCGTGTGCACGAAAGCGGAGGTCCTCGAGCGGGCGTCACGGGCCGTCGGCATCCTTGACGGCGCAGGCGGCGGCAGTGACAGCGAGGCGCTGTTTGCACGTCTCGGGGTCTCGACGGAGTTGGCGGCGGCGCTGCGCCGGTCACGGCTCTCCCTCATGTCCCTTGTCTCACAGATGATCCGGCAGTACGCCATCTATCGCCGTGCCGCCGTCGCCTCCTTAAGTCAACGCGTGAACATGACGACGGCCGGCGCCGATGGCGCGTACGCCGGCTCCACCCTCGTGAACCCCTTCTACAAAGGTTTCTGGTCCTACATCGCCTACGTGCTCTACAGCAGCACGGACGCCAACACCTGTCCGTCGAGCGACGTGCTGCGGGTCTGCTCCGCTCGCATGCATCCACACGCGCTGCTGCCGTGCGGCCTCGATGCACCCGGGCTGCTGAACCACTTTGTCACCTCCGACCCGACGCAGTTTGCGGAGTTGATGAATGGATCGAGCGAGTCCGCGTGCGAGTCCTCCGTCCGCACCACCGCGGAGAATGTGCTGACGCCCGATGGTGTCTTTGCACTGCACCAGAAGTACATCCATCAGGCGCAGGCAGACATCTCCATGAGCTGGGCTCAGCAGGACGCGACGGCACTGAACGTGGAGGACACGGGCATGATCTGGGACACGCTGTAGCGGCGATGAAGGGCAGCGCTCCGTAGAGAGAGAGAGACGAAGAAGGCAACGGGCCTCTCACGATCCGCCACCGAGTTCTCAGCGTTTTGCATCGCTTTTCTCTTTTTCATCGTTCTCTGACACTCAAACAAACCGTTGGACATTTGAAAACAACGGCTATGTCCGGAATCACGTGCTTTTTTTTGTTCTCTTTTTGTGTCTCCTGTCCTGTAAACAACGCCGCAAAAGAAAAAAAAAGTAAACTCAAAACACTAGGATAGCTTTTCTTGAATGTGTAAATGTGAGTAGTGCAAACAGACGTAGTGCAATTGTTAACCGTGAGGACGACAAAAAGCTGACCCTTTATTTGCACGTGAAACTCACATTCAACTCTTTTGAACCACCGCCGATGTGAACTCTGCGTTCTCACACAACGATGTTGTCCACATCCTACACGACGAGCTGTGCCGTGCATCCTTCGCAGTGCTAGGATTGCAGCCTCTCTGCTGTATCCTTCAGTTTCCTCCCTGATGGTTGTCGGTGATGCCCCTCGCTGTGATGCCTCTCTACTCTCCTTTTCTCTTTTCTCTTTTCTTGTCTTGCCCTCTGCGTTTCTTCTGCGCGTCCACGCACGCGCACGCAAACCGCACTGCCTCTTCCACTGCCCCACACCTGCCGTGCCTCCGCTAAGATAAACCTAAACACAGTGTCCTCTTTCCTTTTTCTTTTTTTTTACTCCCCTGTTTACTTTCAGACCAAGAGAGCACATCATTACTTGCCAGTTCTACTTTCCCCTATCTTCATCAACACAGACCACTCCCACCACACCCACCGAGGATCACCACCACCATGGCCCAACCGCACTACCGCGATGATGACGTTGGTCGGTCGGAGGAGGAGCCGCGGCAGCCGTACTCGCTGGACGGAGACGA
>AUXI01000676.1:0-13889 GCA_000482105.1 Crithidia acanthocephali | reverse complement strand
GGAGCAGCAGAAGAAGAAGGTCTTCGACATCCGCGAGCTCGGCACGCAGGAGCAGCCGTCGTACATTGAGCTGACGCAGCGCAAGGCGATGTGCCGCCGGCTGACCGCCTTCATCAAGCTGTGCGACTACCTCGTCGTGGAGTGCCTCACCGGGCTGGCGGCGAAGGCGGTGGCGCACCTGCGGCACGACTTGGAGGTGTCGGGGACGGCGTCGGCCGGCGGCGCGGGGGCAGCGGGCAGTGGCAACGAGCGTGGCCGCAAAGCCGGCGCCGGGGCAGCCGCGGGCGTCAACGCAGGTGCGGCGAACAACGGCGGCGCCGCCGCCGCCGCCATCGACTTCACCGGTCCTCTGTGGAACGTCGAGGTGGTGTACAACTCCGACCTGCAGGCGATCGAGCTGATGCCGTCCGCCGCGCAGATCCGCGAGTCGGTCGAAGACGTCATCGGCGACTACGTCCGCGCCGTCGGCGCCATCCCGCGGCTCACCTCCCTCAGCACCTTCAAGGTGTACACCGCCAACGCACAGGACGAGCTGGGCAACGACACCATCGGCGCCGGCCCAGACGTGGCGGAGATGGTGATGGTCGAGGAACACTACAAGCAAGATGTCGCGGCCATCCAGTCCACCCTCAGCGAGTCGTTTGCGAAGATGCACAACCACGCCCACACCTTCGAGGTGTTCAAAGAGATGTATATTACCAACAGCCACCTCAAGAAAGAGACGCTGCTGCAGCGCGACGACACCTTGCAGTTCTACCGCGACCAGCTCGCGACCTACAAGGCGCAGACGGAGGCCATCTCGTTGAAGATCCCGAGCTGCGCGGATGTCGGAATGATGCGGATGTGGACGGAGGGCCTGCGCGAGTTCTTCACGCCGAGCCCCCTCACATGCCTCAACATCTACCACCACGTCCTCCCCATCATCGCGAAGCGGCGCAACGAGACGCTGCTGAGGGAGCTGCAGGAGCGCACCACCTACCTCGCCGCGGCACCCAAGACGATCGAGCACTACGTCGAGTACGCCGACTACTGCAATAAGCTGGAGAGCTCTTTTGACGACATCGCCAATTCGTACGACCTCGTGCGCGACCTCTTCGCGCTGATGCAGAGTGAGAAGATTGAGGTCGGCGAGGAGGAGGAGGAGACGTACCGCAGCGGGACGCGGCCGCAGTTCGACAAGCTGCGGATGTTGCTGCAGACGACCGAAGACAGCAAAGAGGCGCAGCAGCGCTTCTTCAGCCGCAGCATCGAGGAGGAGATGGACCAGCTGCGCCGCCGCATCGAGTCGGTCTACGACCGCGCGGGCCAGCCGATCGTGATGTCCGGCGACGCGGAGGTGGAGGAGGCGAACGCGTACATGGTGACTCTCCTCGCGGAGGCCGAGGGCATCGCGGCGCGGGAGAAGAAGCTGCGCGAGTTCCAGATTGAGATCGGCGCCGAGGAGACGGTGGTCGAGGTGATGACGGAGATGCTGAACGATGTCAGCATCAAGGCGCGTCTGTGGACGGGCATTGGCGACTGGAAGACCTTCACGGAGGAGACCCGCACGCTGCCCTTCGATCAACTCGACGTGTCGGCGGTGCAGGAGGTGGTGCAGAAGTTCGCGACGCTGGTGAAACAGGTGTCGTCGAAGCTGTCCGGCAACCGCGCCGTGCCACGGCTGCGCAGCAGCGTTGAGGAGTGGCGGCAGCTGCTGCCGGTGCTGCAGGCACTCACCAACCCCTCCCTCAAGTTGGAGCACCACGCGAAGATCTCCGCCGTGGTCGGCCCCATCGCGGACCCGAACGGGACGACGAAGACGCTGTCGGAGTGGGCCAGCCAGTTCACGATCGAGATGCTGTTGGAGCACAACATCCTGAAGTATCGCGACGAGATCGCGGCGGTCAGTGCCGCGGCTACGGAGGAGGACAAGCTGCAGAAGCAGATCGACAAGGTGAACGCGACGTGGAACGGCGGTGGCCCGAAGCCGCCGGTGGAGTTCCAGTTCCACGCGCACAAGGAGAGCAAGGACGTCTTCACACTCGTTGGCAGCTCCGTGGAGGACGTGACAACGATGCTGGACGACTCCTCCGTGGCCATCTCCACCATCGGCAGCAGCAAGCACTGCCAGGGTGTGCTGCGGTCGCAGGTCGACCGCTGGGAGAACCGGTTCAAGTACATGCTGGAGACGCTGGACAAGTGGGTAGAGCTCCAGCGCAACTGGATCTACCTCGAGAACATCTTCTCCTCGTCGGAGATCCGCAGCCAGTGGAAAGATGATGCGCAGCGCTTCGAGAAGGTGGACCGCTTCTACAAGGACCTGATGCGCAAGGCGCACGACCTCCCCACCGCCTACCGCAGCCTCCTCATCAACCCCCCGTCCTTCGACACGGCGGAGTCGACCGCGGCGGCGGGTCGCACGCTGAAGCAGGACCTTGAGACGTACATCAAGGAGCTGGAGAAGGTGCTCGTGAGCCTGGAGAAGAAACTGGAGGAGAAGCGCCGCGCCTTCCCGCGCTTCTACTTCCTCAGCAACGACGACTTGCTCGACCTGCTGGCGAAGGTGAAGACGCCGGAGCTGATGATGCCGCACATGCTCAAGATGTTCGACGGCATCAAGTCGCTCTCGTTTGGCGCGCAAAACGACATCACGCACCTCAACTCCATGGAAGGGGAGAAGGTGGAGCTGTGCAACCAAGGCATCAAGGCCCGCGGCGCCGTGGAGGCGTGGATGGATCTGCTGGAGCGAGAGATGTTCGCCACCCTGCGCTTCCGTGCCCAGCGCTGCCTCGAGGACTACGAGGCCCGCGACGACCGCACGGAGTGGATGTTCCAGCACCCGGTGCAGCTTGTGCTGATTGTCGAGCAGCTGCTCTGGACCCGCAGCGTCGAGGAGGCGCTGGACAAGGCCGACTCGCCGCAGCGGATGCAGCGCCTGCGCGGGGAGCAGCGGTCGAACCTGGAGGTGCTGGCGGAGCTGACGGCGCGCAGCCTGTCGCGGGTGCAGCGCGTCCTCCTCTCGACCCTCATCACGATCGACGTGCACGGCCGCGACTTGGTGGAGGACATGTGCGAGAGCGGCGTGACGGAGTCGAAGGAGTTCGGCTGGACGAAGCAGCTGCGTGTGTACTGGGAGAAGCACACGGACGGCAACGGCACGCTGTTTATCCGCCAGAACAACTCGCGCTTTGTCTACGGCTACGAGTACCTTGGTGCGCAGGGCCGCCTCGTCATCACGCCGCTGACGGACCGCATCTACATGACCGTGACCGGCGCGCTGAAGCTCCACCTCGGCGCTTCGCCCGCCGGCCCGGCTGGAACCGGCAAGACGGAGACGGTGAAGGACCTCGCCAAGAACCTGGCGCGGCAGTGCATCGTGTACAACTGCTCCGACGGCGTCACCTACAAAATGATGGAGAAGTTCTTCTCTGGCCTGATCCAGACCGGCGCGTGGGCCTGCCTCGACGAATTCAACCGCATCAACATCGAAGTGCTCTCCGTCATTGCGTCGCAGCTGCTGGAGATCAAGCTGGCCCTGCAGAACGCGCAGGAGACCTTCACCTTCCAGGGCACCCCAGACGTCCGGGTGCGGCCCACCTACGGCGCTTTCGTCACGATGAACCCGGGCTACGCTGGTCGCACGGAACTGCCAGACAACCTCAAGATTCTCTTCCGCCCTGTTGCGTGCATGACGCCGGACTTCCGCATGATTGCCGAGGTGATTCTCTTCTCCGAAGGCTTCAAGAACGCGCACGACCTGTCGCTGAAGATCACGCAGCTGTACAAGCTCAGCTCCGAGCAGCTCTCCCCGCAGGACCACTACGACTTCGGCATGCGTGCGCTGAAGTCCATTTTGGTCATGGCTGGCGACCTGAAGCGGTCGCAGCCGGATGTCGAGGAGGACCTGACGCTCATCGTCGCCTGCAACGACTCGAACGTGCCAAAGTTCGTGGCGGAGGATATCCCACTTTTCCAGGGCATCATGCAGGATCTGTTCCCCGGCGTGTCGTTCCCCGAGCGCGAGTACGAGGAGCTGCTACCCGCCATGCAGCAGATCATGTCACAGAAGAAGCTGGTCGACGCCGGGCAGTGGGTGAAAAAAAGCATCCAGTTCTACGAGACCCTCATCGTGCGGCACGGCGTGATGCTGGTGGGCGTGACCGGGACCGGCAAGACCGAAGCCCGCCGCTGCATTGCTGAGGCGCTGACGAACATGGCCGCCGCAAACAGCTCCAACAAGATGGCGCGGCCGGTAGAGGAGTACGTCATCAACCCGAAGTCCGTCCTCCTGCACGAGCTCTACGGCCAGCTGGACGTGAACACGAACGAGTGGAAGGACGGCGTCCTCGCCGCGATTGCGAAGGAGTGCGTGCGGGCCGCGGAGACGTCGTCCGACCACCGCTGGATGGTCTTCGACGGCCCGGTCGACACGCTCTGGATCGAGTCGCTCAACTCTGTGCTGGACGACAGCAAGCTGCTCTGCCTCGACAGCGGCGAGCGGATTAAGCTGCCCGACACAATTCACATGCTGTTCGAGGTCGCCGACCTGGCTGTCGCCTCGCCTGCGACGGTGTCGCGGTGCGGCATGGTCTACGTGGACGCCGAGGACCTGCCGTGGCGCGCGGTGGCGGAGCAGTGGGCGGAGACGAAGCTCGCCGCCGCCGGCGCACAGCCGCAGTGCCGCGCGTACGTCCTCTCGCTCTTCGACGAGCACGTGGAGCGGGGCCTGGCGTGGCTGCACCAGCAGCACTCCGCAACGCTGATGAGCGCCGGCGACATGAACGCGGTGCAGTCGCTCTGCGACCTCTTCACGGCTCTCATGCAGGTGAACAAGGTGAAGCTGATGGCCGACCCGCATCCGGGCTTAGGCGAGGCGACGACAGCGCCGCCGGCGGACGACCCGATGTTCCGCGAGCGCAACGAGATCTGCAACGCGCTCTTCGCCTTCTCGTACGTCTGGTCGCTTGGCGGCAACGTCGATCAGGCAGGTATGGAGAGCTTCGACACGATGGCCCGCGCGGAGCTGGAGACTGTCGTGCGCTTCCCCAACTACGGCAGCGTGTACGACTACACCGTCAACTTTGCGACGCGGCTGCTTGTGCCGTGGGAGTCGCTGGTGCCGGACTTCTCCTACAACCCGGCCACGCCCTTCTTCAACATCCTCGTGCCGACCGTGGACACGGTGCGCTACAGCACCATTGCCCAGACGCTCCTCGAAGCCAAGAAACCGATTCTCTTCAACGGGCAGACCGGCGTGGGCAAGACCTTCATCATGGCGGACTGCCTGCACCGCAACAAGGAGTCGCTGCAGCTCTCGCTTGTCACCTTCCAGTTCAGCGCGCAGACGTCGTCGGAGCGGACGCAGGAGCTCATCGAGGCGAAGCTGAAGCCGAAGCGCAAGAACCTGCTCGGCGCCGCACCGGGCAAGTCCGTCGTGCTCTTCATCGACGACCTCAACATGCCGGCGGTGGAGGTCTTTGGGGCGTCGCCGCCGATCGAGCTCATTCGGCAGCTGATGGGCCAGGGCGGCTTCTACGACCGCAAGGTGGCGGGGATGTGGAAGGCGGTGCAGGACGTCACGGTGGTGTCCGCGTGCGGGCCACCGGAGGGCGGCCGCAACCCCATCACGCCGCGCCTCACCCGCCTCTTCCACCTCCTGCAGATCGCAACGTTGACGGACGAGTCGATGAAGCGCATCTTTGGCTCCATCCTCGGCGGCTTCCTTGAGGCAAAGAACTTTTCACACGAGGTGAAGGACCTGACATCGGCGGTCGTGATGGGCAGCGTGGATGTCTTCAACAAGATCCGCGACGGGCTGCGACCGCGGCCGACGACGCCGCACTACACCTTCAACCTGCGCGACCTCTCGAAGGTGTTCCAGGGTGTCACGCAGGCCATCCCGCGTGTTTGCCGCGATGCGCCGTCCTTTGTGCGACTGTGGGTGCACGAGGTGATGCGCTGCTTCTACGACCGCCTGGCGAACCCGGCGGACCGGCACTACTTCGTGGACGAGGTGCTGGCGGAGGCGGTGCTGCACGTGCTGCCCAGCGCGGGGAACCCGGCAGCCGCCGAGACACCGGTGCTGTGGGCTGACTTCACGCGCTTCGGCGCCGTGGAGAAGGTGTACGAGGAGGTGCCGGACATCCAGCGAGTGGCGCAGGTGCTGGAGGAGTACCAAGAGGACTACAACGCCACCGCCGCGTCGGCCAAGGCGGACGACGGCGCGGCGGTGCAGACCTCGCAGCTCGGTCTCGTGTTCTTCAAGGACCACTGCGAGCACATCGCCCGCATCATCCGCATTCTCCGCCAGCCGCGCGGCAACGTGCTCCTCGTCGGCGTTGGCGGCTCCGGCAAGCGCTCCCTGACCCGCCTCGCGGCGTACATCACCGGCTGCCGCATCTTCGAGACCGCCGTGGGCAAGGGCTACAGCATGAACGACTTCCACGAGTTTTTGCTTGAGGTGTACACGTACGCCGGCGTGAAAAACGAGTCGTGCGTGCTGCTGCTGTCGGACAACCAAATCGTCGACGAGGCGATGCTGGAGGACGTGAACAACATTCTGAACTCCGGCGAGGTGCCCTCGCTCTTCAACGCCGAGGAGCGTGAGAAGCGCATCAGCGCGTGCGCCGACGCCGCCCAGCAGCAGGGCATCACGAGCCGCGAGGAGGTCTACAACTTCTTCATCAGCCGCGTGCGGGACAACATGCACGTGGCGCTTTGCATGAGCCCGGTGGGTGACCAGTTTCGCACGCGTTGCCGCCAGTTCCCATCCCTCACGAACTGCTGCTCCGTGGACTGGTTTGATGAGTGGCCGCGCGAGGCGCTGGAGGGCGTCGCGGCGCGCATGCTGCAAGACCTGGCCGGTGTTGTGCCGCCCGACTTCCACGCGCTGCTGCCGCAGCTGTGCGTGGACGTGCACGCCTCGACGACGCTGATGGCGCAGCACTACTACGACGAGCTGCGGCGGCGCTACTACATTACCCCCACGTCCTACCTGGAGTTCATTGAGTCGTACAAGGCGCTGCTGCTGACGCAGCGCAGCCGCGTGGAGGCGCAGCTGGCGCAGGTGGAGAACGGCACGGAGAAGATGCGCGAGACGGAGGAGACGATCACGAAGATGAAGCTCGAGATCGAAGTGAAGCGGCCGCAGCTGGAGAAGGCGTCCGCCGAAACGCAGGAGGTGGTGGTCGACCTCAAGGTGCGCCAGACCAAGGCGGCGGAGGTGCAGGTGCAGGTGCGGGCACAGCAGGAGAGCGCGACGGTGCAGCAGCGCGACGCGTCGCAGATCGCCTCGGTGGCCAACGCGCGCCTGGCGGAGGCCAAGCCGATCATCGACAAGGCGAAGGCGGCGCTGGACACTATCCAAGCCAGCGACCTGAATGAGCTGCGCTCCTTTGCTAACCCGCCGTCCGCGGTGCTCAAGACGACGCAGGCGTGCATGACGATGTTCGAGGCGAAGGACTTCAACGGCGCGTGGTCGGGCAACACGGACTGGAAAGGCGCGCGCGAGTTCCTCTCGTACCGCCCGCTGCTCGACATGATTCGCGGCTACCCGACCGACAACGTGAAGCCTGCGATCCTGCAGAAGGTGCAAAAGTTCATCAGCGACCCCGAGTTCACCGTGGAGGTGTGCTCGTCAAAGGGCAGCCAGACGTGTGGCTCGCTCTGCGCCTGGGTGCACGCCGTGAACGAGTACTCGAAAGTGGTGAAAGAGGTTGGACCGATGCGACAGGCGGCGGCGGAGGCGGAGGAGCACCTGGCCGAGACGAACGCGAAGCTGCAGGCAGCGCAGCAGCAGCTGAAGGAGGTGGAGAAGGAGCTGGCAGACCTCGAGCAGCGCTACCAGGTCAGCGTCACGAAGAAGAACGACCTGGAGAAGGGCCTGCAGCTTTGCATCAGCCGGCTGCGCAACGCCGAGACGCTCTCGGGCTCGCTGAAGAGCGAAGGGGCGCGGTGGACGGAGAACGTGAAGCTGCTGAGTGCGCAGCTCGGTGCGCTGCCGCTGCAAGTCTTCATGGCCAGCGCGTGCGTCGCCTACTTCGGCGCTTTCACTCCGGCCTTCCGCCAGCGTCTCATCACACAATGGAAGACGGAGCTGGCGGGCCGTGGGCTGGAGGTGGGTGGCTTTGCCCTCACCACGGTCCTCGGAGACCCGGTCGACACGCTGAACTGGCAGGTGAACGGGCTGCCGAGCGACGAGACGTCGACGGAGAACGCGATTGTGGCGCTGCTGTCGTGTGCGCCGCGCCGCTGGCCCCTCTTCATTGACCCGCAAGAGCAGGCGATGAAGTGGCTGCTGCGGCAGTTCCAGCAGACGCAGCCGGCGAGTGGGTCGGGTGCCGCCGCGTCGAAGAACCGCAACATGCTGAAGGTGATCAAGCTGAGCGACGCGACGTGGATGCGGACGCTCGAGTCGCAGATCCGCCTCGGCGGCGTTGTCATCATCGACGACGTGGGCGAGTCGCTCGACCCGGCGCTGGAGCCGCTCATCGCCCGGCGCATCTTCGCCTCCGACGGCGGCGGCCTGCAGATTCAGCTGACGCCGCAGTCCGGGCCGATCGACTACCACCCGAACTTCCGCCTTTTCTTGTGCAGTAAGCTGCCGAACCCGGTCTACCTGCCCGACATCAGCACCCGCGTTACGCTGCTTAACTTCACCGTGACGATGGAGGGGCTGTCGGAGCAGATGCTCGGCGAGGTGGTCTCGATTGAGCAGCGCTCGATGGAGGAGGAGAAGAACTCGATGATCCAGCGCATCGCGCAGGGGCAGCGGCGCCTCAAGGCGATTGAGGAGAACATCTTAGAGCGGCTGCAGAGCACCAAAGGCAACATCCTGGATGACGAAGACCTTATCCGTGAGCTGCAGTCGGCGCAGTCGAACGCGGCCGTCATCAGCCGCAGCCAGGAGGAGGCAAACGAGAAGATGGCGATCATCTCGGTGGCGCGTGAGAAGTACCGCAGCGTGGCCGTGCGGGCGGCACTGCTGTTCTTTGTGCTGGCGGACGTCAGCCGCATGGACCCGATGTACCAGTACTCGCTGCAGTACTTTGTGAAGCTGGTGCAGCACGAGATCGAGGGCACCGTCAAGCCACCCGGCTACACGGAGGCGGATGCGGAGATGCTGGCCGAGCACCTGCGCGCCGCTATCAGCGCCGTAACGAGTGCGACGTACACGCAGATCTGCCGCGGCCTCTTCAACAAGGACAAGACGATCCTGTCGCTGCTGATCGCCACCGCCATCGCGCGGCACGACGCGGTGATCGCGGAGGAGGAGTGGCAGTATTTTGTCCGCGCCTCCGCCTTTGTCGCCACGGAGCTGCCGGAGAAGCCGGCGCCGCTGGCGTGGATGACGCGCGTGCAGTGGGAGCTGGCGGAGGCGCTGAGCCGCACCGTGCCGGCCTTCCACGAGCTGCTGTCAAGCCTGCAGGCGAAGGCGGAGGAGTGGAGGGCCTTCGCGCAGTCCGACGTGCCGCACACAGCGCCGCTGCCCGAGCCGTGGCAGGTGAACTTGAATCTTTTCCAGCGCGTCCTCCTCATCCGCTGCTTCCGCGAGGAGAAGCTCTTCTTTGCCCTGCACGACTACGTCCAGCAGACGATGGGGCCGGCGTTTATCGAAACACCGCCGATGGACCTCGCGCGCACGTTGAAGGACAGCACGCCGCACACGCCCATCGTCTTCATCCTTTCGCAAGGCGCGGACCCGATGGAGGCGCTGCAGTCGCTGGCGAGGGCGGAGGGCAAGGACCTGCAGTACGTCAGCCTGGGCCAGGGCCAGAGCGAGAACGCCAAGCGGCTCATCACGACCTGCCGCGGCTCTGGTGCGTGGGCCCTCCTGCAGAACTGCCACCTCTCGCAGACCTTCATGCCGGAGCTGTCGGCGATGGTGGCAAGTTTGCAGCCTGGCGCGACGAACGCGGTCGAGGTGCACAAGAGTTTCCGCCTGTGGCTTACCTCGATGCCGACCGACTTCTTCCCCGTCTTTGTCCTGCAGTCCAGCATCAAACTGACGAACGAGCCGCCGACTGGGCTGCGGGCGAACATGCTGCGCTGCTTCAACGAGCTGACGCCGCAAGAGTACGACGCCTTCAGCGACGCCGACTCCATCGGCGGCGAGAAGAAGGGCCGCGCCTTCAAGAAGCTGCTGTACGGGCTGTGCTTCTTCCACTCGGTCGTGCTGGAGCGGCGCAAGTTCGGCCCGCTTGGCTGGAACGTCAAGTACGAGTGGAACGACACCGACTTCCACGTCTCGAAGCAGTGGCTGCGGCTCTTCTTCGAGGAGCAGGAGACGATCCCGTGGGAGTCGCTGGAGTACATCATTGGCCAGATCAACTACGGCGGCCGCGTCACCGACCCGCAGGACCGCGGCACCCTCCTCACGATCCTGTGCAACTACCTGAACCCGCGCATTTTAGACGAGGGCCACCGCTTCTGCGAGGAGGGCGTCTACGTGGTGCCGCCGAGCGCGACGCTCGCCGACGCGCAGCAGCACATCCAGGCCATGTCGCTCGTGGACGAGCCCGCCGTCTTCGGCATGCACGAGAACGCGAACCTGCGCTACCAGCTGCAGACGAGCGAGTACCTGCTGAGCAAGATCGTATCGATTCAGCCACGACTGGTCGGCGCCGCCGGCGGCTCCGGCGCGACGCCAGAGGAGGAAGTGCGCCGCAAGTGCCAGGAGTTCGAGTCCACGCTGCCGCCCGTCTTCACAAAGGAGGAGGCGGGGCCGCACACGTTCACGACGTTGCCGAACGGGCTGCCGAACTCGATGTCAACGGTGCTGTCGCACGAGCTCGTCAAGTACAACAAGCTGCTGTCAAAGATACGCCAGACGCTGTCGGACATGCAAAAGGCGTTGCAGGGCCTCACGGTGCTCTCGGCGGATCTGGACGCGATGTACAGCTCCTTCCTGGCGGACCAGGTGCCGCAGCTGTGGACGGCCGTGTCGTACGCCTCGCTGAAGCCGCTCGGTGCGTGGTACCGCGACCTGATCGCCCGCGTGCACTTCATTCGCACCTGGGTGCAAAAAGGCGAGCCGGCCGCGTTCTGGATCGGTGGCTTCTTCAACCCCAGCGCGTTCATGACCGGTGTGTACCAGGCTTACGCCCGTGCTGAGGGCGTGTCGGTGGACAAGCTGGGCTTCAGCTACGCGGTGCTGGACACCGCGGCAGACGCCATCGCGGCGGCGCCGGAGCGTGGGTGCTACGTCTACGGCATCCAAACAGACGCGTGGCGGTGGGACTCTGCGCGGCGAGTTATGGCCGATTCCTTGCCCG
Source organism: Crithidia acanthocephali (assembly GCA_000482105.1). Lineage (NCBI taxonomy): Eukaryota > Euglenozoa > Kinetoplastea > Trypanosomatida > Trypanosomatidae > Crithidia > Crithidia acanthocephali. Next base: position 2,637 of record AUXI01000676.1, on the reverse strand, counting down.
GAGAGCCCTACGCGGAGCTGCCGCCTGTACACTTCCTGCCCGAGCCGAACCACGTCAAGCCGGACGACTTTCACACCGTGCCGCTCTACCGCACCACGATTCGCGCCGGCGTCATCTCGTCGCTCGGGGCGAGCTCGAACTACGTGCTGTCTATCGAGGTGCCATCCGCTGATGGTTCGGACTACTGGTTGCTGAAGGGTGCTGCGTGTGTGTGTGCGCTGAACCAGTAGGGGAAAGACTGAGCCCTTTTCCGTAATGTGTCGTGTTGCTTGTAATGGTGATGTGTATACATTTATCTACTGCTTTTAGCTCTCTTGGCTTTTTTTTATTTTTACATTATGTGTTGCTCTCGGCGTTGTTTGTGTTTTGACATCTATCTTAAAACTTTGTTGTTGTTGTTGTTGTTGTTTGCACGGTGCTATGTACACTACTACATTTAGAGGCGCATTTGTGCAGCTCAGCTGCCCGTATCTTTGGTTTTTGGCGTTCTCCCTTTTCTCTCTTTTTTTTTATTTCTACTTCCATGATGTAGCGATGTAAATACGAAACAGAATTTCTCGTCTATCGTTGGACGCAAACAAAGAATAATGAAAGTAAAAATAGAAGCTCAGAGTAAGCCCAAAGAATTCTTGTGGCCGACCAAACAGCAGCGTGCAACCTCTCTTGTGGCAGTGGTGCGCCTGCTGGCTGTGCAAGATGTCCATCTTAATCAGAGTGCTGAACTTGCTGGGCTGGAGGGGCTCAGAGAGGATGGCCACCCCATCCGCTTACACCATCACTCTTTCAGTACGACGGACCGAGTACCCAGCAAGCTGCGAGACTACAGTACAAGTAGACTGCCTCCTCCTACAAAAAAAAAAAAGAGAAGAAAAAGAGCTTCCTCAATCAGCTCCCATCTGTTTTCTGTATTGTCTCCTTTGATTTTCCCCATTCCCTTCTTTCTCGCTGAAAGACCGCACACGCTCGTTGCCTTTCACCGCGTCACACCACCGATGACGGAGACAATCGACCAGATTCTGCTAAACTGGTTGGAGGAGACGCCTGACGTGCCGCGACGAGAGCGCCAGGCGCTGCTGCTGAAGGAGCTCATGGCAGTGCACACGCTGCGCAGCTTCGCCATCGACGACGGGGCGGACTCCGCCATCGCGCGGCAAACCGCCATCAGCGAGCACAACACCGACGAGGTGAATTCTCTCGCAGCGCGAGAGGCAAAGCTTTGCGCAGCGCTGCACCACACATTACTGGAGGTGGTCGACGTTGCTGCGGCGCGTCGCGTGTCGGAGTCCCTCACCGTCTCGACCGACCTTGACGTGCTGTACAGCGCACTCGACCCGCATTGCGTGATGACGCTGCGGGTCGTGGGCGACGGCGCACGGCAACCACCGGCGCAGCTGCGCGGCGTGGACGCCATCATCAACGAGCTCAGTGAGTTTCAGGAATCGGTCTTGCTGCTGCGGGTGGACTCAGCGACGGCGCCGCAGCGTTCGCACAACAACAACAGCAACAGTGGCACCAGCGGCAACAACTCCAGCAAAACACACAGGGTGCTGTCGCCCGCGATTGCCGTGCGTAGCGTGTCCTCGGTGCAGAGCTGGGTGGTGCAGTGCGAGGTGGAGCTGGAAGTTGGAACGCAGGTGACGTACTACGAGAACGCGGACTGCTCAAAGCCGCTGCTTGACCTGCGCAGCTCGTTTCTCTTCTCGGCGGATGGCGCAACAGTGGAGCGCATTACACGCGAGCTCCTGCCACGTGGTGGACATCATCTGGACGACTTGCTGCGGGTTCTGCACTTCGGCCGCTTCCAGCTGTAGAACCGGTTTGTGCGCACCGCACTGAAAGCGATGGGTGCTCATAGATGTCGGTTGCGTGCCGCATCCGTTCTCGAACTAGATTTTGTTGTTTTTATAAACTAGATTACTCATCGCTTTCCTTTTTTCTTTCTGAACACAACTTGTTTTCTTGTACTCTATTCGTTCCCTTTTTTTATTTCTTGATGGTTTTTCCGTCAGGCTGCATGTTTCCGACTACAATAAGAATGCAAACTTCACGACCACGTGTGCCGTCCTTCTACTGCTCTATGGGTTCCGCGGTTCAGCAACGTGAACGCTGCTTTCCTCAGAACTCGTCAAATGACTTGCCACCATGAAGAACTTTGTTTCTCACACTCGCGCACATCCTACAGTCGTGCGCTAAAAAAACGTTGCCTTTCCCACGTTACTGACCTCTCGTGTCTGATCATAACTCTCTTTTCCTGTCTCTTCTTTTGTTCTCTCTCTTTCTTCCAACACTCCGTGCACATACTTTGTGTTGCACATCACATTCATTTTGACCTCCACGATTTCTCGCTGTCTCACACAAAAAAGAAACACATTGACCCTCTCATTACCACTTATTCTTTTTCTTTTCTCTATCTTCTTCAGCTGGCAGCAACTTTTTTTTTGTTATATACCCCAGATCGTGCTTTTATACCTCACTTCCCTTTTCGTAGAACGCACGTTTTCTACCTTTCGAGATCCAAGCCGGCACATCTCAGCTGTATTGAGCTCGTTTTGTTTGCCGTTTCCTTTTTATTATTATTTTATTTACCGCTCATCGGTATCATCAAAAACCTCTTTTTTTTGTCTTGTATTTCTTCAC
>AUXI01000675.1:0-13893 GCA_000482105.1 Crithidia acanthocephali | reverse complement strand
ATCTCTCAGTTTCTACTCCTTTGTCCTTTCAAGTTTTGTTGAAAAAGCATGGAAGCGGTGAGTAAAAAACTAGTCAAAAGATCCTCCATTAACATATTTCCAATAAACTACTACTAACCTTTGTGCTCTTGCACTTCTTTTTTTTGTTTTCCTTTCCACGTTTTTCGATTCTGCCGACGTCTAATTTCTCTTCCACAACTTTTTTTTTCTGATCAAAGAGCAATCCAGAACATCCTCGCGGCGCTTGGGAGTGGAACGAAAGAAAAAAAAAACGTGTTGTACGAGAGACGCTGTGTCATAGTGCTATTAAAAATTTCAAAGAGAGTCAGAGGTGAAAAAACACTTCTTTTTTCAGTTCGATTTGCAAGTGCAGCTTCTCGTTTGATTGTTGCAGCCGTCTTGCATCCTCTACCCTGTCCATTTTTTTTTTTTTGTTGCTCAGCTGTCTCCTTTTTTTATTTCAACTTGGTGCAAAGAAGACTCCGAGAAGAAGAGCCACATAGAAGTAATTTTATAGCTAATTGAAGACCTCTTGTGGGTTTTTGTTTTCCGAGGCTTAGAAACTTCTGTTCTCATCAAGCTCCTCCCTTCTTTTTTTTTATAAAACAAATTGACTCTCTTCATTTCTTTTTACCCGCTTTGACGCACAAGAGGTGGGGTCTTTAGAGGCTTGAAGTGTTAAGCATTTTTCTTTTCTTCTTATATAATCTTTCAAAACGTAGCGTTGACATTTTCGATTTTTTTTTTCTAAAAGGCGGGATTGCCACGAAAACGCTGAAGCTTTGTCATTCAAAAGGCTTTAAACACCATTTCCTATTATTTGTTTGCGCATCGAGTGAACGACTCGATTCCGTCTGCCTTTTGAGGCTTTTTATTTATTTCTTTTTTTTACCATTACAATTAAAACGAAATACTCTCGACGGTCGTAGCTTTCTTTTTTTTCCCCCTTTGTCAATTCCTCTTTTTCTTTTTGTTTTCCCACAAAGAAGCACGATTTTCTGCACTATTTGCAAACTAAATCGTTCTCTGGCGTTTTGCAAGAAGCTGAGCCTGCTTTTTCTTCTACCTCTTCACCTAAGTCGATCAAAAGTAAAAAAAAATAAAACACAAACAGATACACGTTTTCCCCTTTACGTTTCCATCTTTTCTTTTTTTCTCTCTCTAGAGAGCGATGCCACTTTCGAATCGCTCTTTGCTGTCGTGGGAGTCGACGCCGAACGCCGGAGACACGTTGCCGACCGCCCTCAACCTCTCCACCACGGCGTCCACCACCGCCTACCACTCCATCTCGCCCTCCTATGGCCGACTCGAATCTGCGACGCACAGCAGCGCCACTGGCACCGGCAACACCTTTGGCACTAGTCAATCCAGTGCCTACGGCCCCGGCCACAACACCTCTACGCTGCCCGGCAGTGATGGAGGGACGGCGGCCGCCTCGGCCGGCTTTCCCTACCGCTGGAAACCTGGTGTGGTGAGCCGCACGCCTCGCACCAGCCAGCCGGCTGCCGCAGCGAGTGTGGCGAGTGCCTCCCCGGCGGTGGCTGGTGGTGGGGGTAAGCCCGCACGGCTGCTGACACGGCACACCATGGCGCCGCTGCTGCCCACCTCGGAGGAGCTGCTGCGCCGCGAGCTGGCGGAGGCGCCAGTGCGGCACGACGAGTCTACACCGCTCCTGTGTGCCACGGATACCTGCAGTGGGCGGTCCACCGCTTTTGTACCGCCTGGCGGGGCTGCGGCGGTGGTGGACGACAGCGGACTGGCCGGCACGGCGTCGTCAGCCCCGCTGCGTCGTCTGCTGCAGCGCTGCGTGCGGCAGGACGGCAGCGTCTACATTCAGCGGGTGCAGATGCGGTGCAAGGCCGCGAAGGTGATGCCCCACCCGTGTAGCCGGCACACCACCGTCCACTCCAACTGTGCGGCGTGCTGCAAAGGCTTTGAGACCTTCGGCGGCCGCGTGTCCTCGCGGCGCGCCTTCGCCGCACTCCCGGACGGCGACGGCGACGCGTCACCGCAGCTGGTGAAGCGTCAGTGGCACTGGACTGACGGCAGCAGCAGCAGCAACGGCGGGGCGACGGAGCGCTACCGCCTGGCCAGCAGCTGCCTGGCCGCCATCGCCGGCACCTCGCCCTTCACCTCCCCGCACACCGGCAGAGGCGTCAGCGGCAGCCACCACGCAATCCCGATGAGCAACAGCAGCAGTAGCAACCCGAGCAACACCCATCACGCAGATGCCAGCGTGCACCGCGGGACAGCCCTGTCACCGTCGTCCTCGTCCGCCTCCTCGCCTCTGTCCGCGCAGGCGAGAAGTCTGCATAGCGGCACCGTCTCCCCAGCAGCGGCAGACAGAGGCTCTTCGTCGCACCGCAGCAGCCATCGCACGAACATCCTCAGCCCACAGAGTAGTGTCGCCACGGCTCTTTCGCCGAATGGAGAGGACGCCGTCGTGGAGGATGGGCGTGGGGAGGACGCCGCTGAACCCCCGCCTGGCTCGCCCTCGCCGACACACACATCGGCCTCCTCCCCGCTTACGCCGCAGCCGGCCTCGGCTTCGCTGTCGTCGCAGACATCCCTCGCGGTGTACGCCCCTGTGATGGAGCCTCCGCAGCACTCCGCCCTCGTCGATGACGCGCCTCGGCACATCCACAACACTTACGGTCCTGCAGTCGCCACGAGCGCGCACGCCCACACCACCACCACCAGCACCACGGTGCTGCGGGTGAAGACACCGGCGATGTCCGTCCGCAGCAGCAGCTCCGTGACCGCCGTGTCATCGCACGTGTCGTTCCCTGCCCTGCGCAGTGCGATGGCCACGCAGCATCACTTCGCGGCGGAGTCGGTGCACTTTCAGGAGCCGCTGCCCTCCGCTGACTCGTCGTCCGCTGCCGAGAGCGACGGCGATGAGCAGGAGCGGTCCGGGGCATCGCCGCAGGTGGACGGACTGTCGCGACAGACGTCGAACCCTGAACACGAACTCGAAGAGGAAGAACAACCACCACCGCAGCAGCAGCAGCAGCAGCAACAGCACACCTTCACGGTGGCATCACCGAACGGATTTGTGAGTGTGCAGCCTTCCAGCTTCCACGCACTGCGCAACGAGAGCCCCCTCAATGCGCGGGCCAGTGGAGCGCCACCGCCTACGCCGTCGCACGCCTTCTTCGGGTCATCGACGACGTCTGTCGCGGCCGGGCAGCCGACTGCACGCAGCGGCGCTACGTCCGCCGCTACACCAGGATTTATGACGACCCCCGTCTTGAACTCCTACGGCGGTGTCGCCGCGAACAGCAACAGCTCCATCGGCGGCGGCAGAGCTGGGAGAGATGGGCACGGCGCGCTGGCTGCCGCGACAACACCGAACACGACCGCCGCCGCTCTTCCAGGCTCTCCGCTGGTGTTTCGAGCGTTCCAACCTGACGTGCCCTCCTCCCACTCCACAGCACATCCGTTCAGCCAGGGAAGTAGTCAGCCGTCGCTGCAGGTGCCCGCCTCGTTGGTGCCGACGGCGTCACGCAGTGCGGACGACGTCCGTGCGGTGGCATCTCCCAACGCGGCGCACAGCCCGGAGTGGGTGGCGGGGCACGCACCCCTCGCGCAGCACCGCTCCGTAGGCCACGGCTTCTCCTCCATCGCCGTATCGACGACGGCGGCGGTAGGTGGCGGTGGCAGCTGTCACGGCGGAACACGCAGCCGCGGCCGCGCCTCTTTCGCTGCCTCTGCGAACGCCTCCGCCACTGGGGCGTCCTCGCCGTCCGGCTTTCTCAGCTTTGGCGCGGTGCAGCCGACGTCAGCACAGCAGCCGCCACAGCCGCCAAGCTTCAGCGTTGCCTCGTCGCCAGTGTCGAGCACGCCGATTGCGTGGACCACGACCACCGCCGCCGCGCAGCCTCTGCCTTTCAGCCCACCAGCGCTCTCCACTGTCGAGGACCGCACGTCGCCGTCGTGGCGTACACCGACCCAACCCGGTGCCAGCGGACCGACCACGGCGACCACGGCGGCGTCGCGGTCGGGCAATCCGTCCTTTGCCTTTCACTCCCTCCCGTCCGGCTCGTCGTCGCTCACCGGCGGCGGACAGAGTTTCAGCGTCGGCGCCGTCGGCGGGCATCGCTGTGCCAGCAACGCGATCACACCCGACAGCGACTTTCCGAGTGCGCCACACAAGAGCAGCCACAGCGGCAGCATTGCTGGCTGGGGGGCCGACAGTAGCTTGACCGCCATCCGATCCACCGCGCAGGCCAGCGATGCAGCCGCCGACGGTCGTGCCACGAGCACCGCCGTAGGGACGGCACACCACAGCGATGAGGACGATGAAGAGGGCGGGGACGCAGAGGAGGCAGAGGAGAGGGAGCCGCAGGACACCGGCGTGCTGCTGGTGGTGCCTGCGGGTATCGCCGTGACGTCCAACACGAGCGTCGCGACGGATCGCTTTAGCTGGACCACCACCGCCCCACCCGACGCCGCGCTGGCCGTGGTGGAGCGCCACGTGTACCACGCCTCCGCCAAAGGCGCGGGGGCCAACGAAGGCGGAGGGAGGCGGAGCAGCAGCAGCAGCGGCGGTACATCGCCCCACAGCCGCTACGTACGCGATGCGTGTCTGCGACCTGCGCGAGCGGCGACGGCGCACGCGGAGGAGGTGGTGGAGCGGGTGGTGACGTACTTCCCGGTACACACCGACGTCTTGAAGAAGCAGAGCGGCTACTTCGCCGCGGTCTTCGGCGACACGGGCAGCCCGTACGTCCGCAGCACCCCGGACGAGTATGTCGACCTCGCAGACCTGCCGCGGACGACGACGGAGGCCGTCCTGCACGTCGGCCGCACCCGCGGCGAGGCAGGCGGCAAAGCCACACGCCGGTCCAGCCGGTATAGCGAGACGCCGGACGTCGACGTGCCACCGTCGGGCGGGGCTGACCCGTGCCCGCGCGGTCGCCGGTGGCCGTCCAGCGACGACGTGAAGAGCAGCAGCGTCAGCCGCGGCAGCAGCTGCAGCGGCGGCGAGTCCGCCTCGACTTCTGGTGGTGCTCCACACCGCCGACCGCCCTTCAGTGCCCACTCGGCCACGCATCAGGCGGCCCCACTCCCATCGACAACTGTCCCGGTGTACTACGTGCGTGGACCGGGCTGTGACGGTGGCGCGTTTATGAAGGAGCCGTGGCGCCACCCGAGCAGCGTCGACGGCGCGGTGGAGGAGGCCGATGGACCACAACTGACGGCGGCCGGCGTGGCGCAGCTTGTGCACTACTTCTACACCGGAGCCCTGCCGCTCTTCCACAACTACGAAGACATCCTCAGCGCACGGAGGAACGTGTTGGAGTCGCAGGCCGTCTCCAGCTTTGCGCAACAGTTCGCGGAGATCTTCTCGATGGGTTACTACACCAGCCTCAACTCCCTCACCCAGGCCATGCTGAATGTGCTGTGGCGACTGATGAGTGTCATTCACAACGTGCTGCCGATGTGGACGGCGGCGGTGGAGTGGCGGCTGCCGGACATGCAGGCACTGTGTGAGCAGTGGATTGAAAAACACCTGTGTTTTTTTCTGCGCACCAACACCCAGCGTGGCCTGTGGCGAGGCTTGCGCATGAGCCACGTGGAGCTGCTGATGGAGCTGCGCACGTCAGCACTTCAGGCAGCCAAGGCGCTGGAGGCGGAGAAGGCGGCAGCGGAGGTGGCAGCAGCGTCTGCCGACGCAGCACCCGTCGAGGCAGCCGCAGCGGAGGCCGAGGCGGACACGCCACCGCTGCTGCAGGTTGGATCACCCTCCACCGCCAGCGGGGCTGAAAGTGAAGGGGAGGAGACAGGGGCAGTAGGCACGACACCCACCACCGCATCCTCAGGAACGACGTCGTCGCCCACAGACGCCACACGCAACTACCCTTTCAACACCAGCGCCACTCTTAGCCACAGCAGCAGCAGCACGAACGGACGGTATCCAGGCAATGACGTGGCTGGCGGCGACACCGTCACAGACGCGCGTGCGCCGCTCACGTCGACCCACGCCGCCCCGTTGTTCTTTGGGTGGTCTGTCTCCTCAACGCAACCGCAAGCGCTACCTCTTGACAGCGGACATCCGCTCCTGCCACCAGCCGACGAGGAGGCTTTGCCGTCGACGCACAACGTGGAAAGCAGCAGCAGCAGCAGCAGCAGCAGCAGGGCCAGCACGCCCACCGCCACCATCACGGGAGCAGTCGTGCATGTGCGTCACACCACCTCCACCCCTTCTGCGATGGTGCCGTTAGCGCAGCCCTCCTCCGAGTCCTCCCCCGCCTCCCCTGCCAGTCAGGCCTCACAGCACTTCGAGTCCTCGCCGGTGAACTCCTTTGCCTCGAGCAGGCGTGGGCAAGAGGGGTCGATGCAGACCTGGTTCAGTCCTTTCCGTGCCCGACGCAGCCCAACTGTCAACGGCGACAACGCCGTCTTCCGTCAAACGCCGCCGTCCGAGGCGGGACGCAGCGTCAGCGATGCCAGCGGCAGCGAGAGCGCACCAACACCACCAAGTAGCAGGCGTACAACCGAGGCACCACGGCGACCCTCGCTGGCCTTCCACGCGGAGGTCACCACCGTGCCGCCGGACACAGCCTCCGTCGACGCCACGAATACGGCGGCGGACGCTGCGGCGACTTATGCCACAACGACACGTGTTGGTACTGCTGCGGCTGCTGCAGCGACGCCGCCGCTCATCCCGGCCGTCACGCCCCTCTCGCAACCGCCACCGTCGCCGCTGATGGCGCTCACGTCGCCGTGGCCCACGAGCACCGAGCGCCGCAGCAGCAGCACCAACACGACGACAAGTCCAAACAACAACAACCCGCACACCAGCGCCACGTACACGGGGGTGGTGACGCAGCAGTTTTGGTCCGATGGCGGCCGACCAGGCGCGCCGGGGCTGACGGTCCCTTCGTCGATAGTCGCCGGCACTGGGGGAGGAGGTAGCGGCACCCGCTCCTCCACCCCGCTGGCGTTTGTGGAGATGCCGGAAGCCGTGGGGGATGTACCGGAGCGCAGCGCAGCGGCCCTGCACACCGGCCGCAGCGCCGCCACCGCCGTCACACGCGTCTTCTCCACCGCCAGCAGCCCGGCCTCCCGCCACGACGATAGCAGTCGCCCACTCACGGACGAGCAGCAGCAGCAGCAGCAGCAGCAGCAGCTTCTGCGAGAGGGTGTAGAGGAGAGCCACGGCTCGGCGGTGCAGCTGCCGCCGCTGCGTCACAGCCAGCCGACCAGCAGCGATGCGTCCTTCGCCGTGCCGTCCCTCACCGCGTCGGCCTCGCCACGCAACAGCTACGCCCATTTCAACGCATCTCCGACGCTCCCCTCGAGCGGCAGCGGCGGTGTGTCGACGGCCGCCTCCCCTGCAACACTGCACAGCAGCTTTCCTGGGACAGCAGTGGCCAGTATTTCGCACACCGCCGCCTCGCGCGGTCTCCTCGACGAGAGCCACCGACATGCCGCCGGGCTGCACAACCCCAACATCAGCACCACGAGCAACACCTACAGCAGCAGCCTCGGCAGCATCACGCAGCTGCCACCACCGCCGCCGCCGCCGCAGGGGAACAGTTTCCGGCCGAACCTCGGCGGCACCCCGCACCAGCGCTCTGCGCCGTCGCCGTCGTTGGCCAGCACGAGTTGGATGATGGTGCCGCCGACGCTGCAGCTGCTCGCGGACGGCGCGTGGCGTATCGGCGGCTACGGCCGTCTCTACACCGTTGAAACCCGCGAAGCCCTGGAGGAGCGGCAGGCGTCGTGGCTGCACGCGGAGCACGAGCAGCACCGCGAGGATGCCGCCTTGGATGAAGTTTTACTCTCGGAGGAGGAGCTCCTGGAGCGGCTGTGGACGTGGTGGACGGCGTACATTGAGGATGCCGCGAGCACCGGTCGCACCGTGGGCGATGAAGAACGGGCCGTGGCGGCGGCAATGCTGCGTGAGGTGCGGCTGCCGGAGGTGCGTGAGGCGGCGTTTGCGTCGACGGAGACGGCGCCGGCGGCCCGCGCCACGTTTCTGGCAGTGCTGGAGGATGTGGAACACTTTCTGAACACCAACCCTGCTCCGATGCAGTTGTACGAGGTGTCGCAGTGAGCTGAAAAAAAAAAAAAGATGTTCGAGTGTGGTATCGCGAACCGTCCGACAGCTTGTGTTCTTTTTCTTTTTATTTGTCCCGACGCGTTTTCTTGCGTGGGCTAAAGCCGTGATGATTGCTGCTCATCAACGATGTATCTTGGGAATGAAAGGACTCTGCTGGGTCCACCTTCTTTTTTTCTCTCCTTCACTGTGTCCTTATTATGATTTTTTTTCGTTTTGTTTGTTTATGCGTACTCTTTCTGTCTTGTAGAAAGCAAGCGACATCATTTGAAGTTTTTTATACGGATCACAATAGCAAGTTGATATACCACTGTTTAACCAAGGTCAGGGTTGAAGGGGGTTCGCCAGCTTCACTCTGCCTTGCTGGCGAAGGTCTTCAACAACATATGCAACGAATGCCTTCGAAACCGGAAGCAAAGCTGAGACGATGATGTGCTTGCCTCGCACTTCTTCCGGCCTATTTTTCTGTCACACAACAAGTGCTCCTGTCAACCTTTTTCCCCTTTCTTCTCTCTTCCCTCCCTCCCTCTTTCCTTTCCTTTGTTTTTCTCTTCTCTTCTGCGCCACTCACTGCTCTTCGTGCATCGATCGCAGAACGGTGCACACGTACAAACACACACACACACACACACACACACGTCAGCGTCTCTCACTCCTCTGTAGGTGTTTGCGTTTACCTTTGCTCCACCCGTTTTGCCCTTTTCATTCCTTCTCTCTCGTTCTCTCTCGTTTCTATTCACAGACACCTCACTTTCTCTCTCTTCTTTCCGTCTCTCGATTAGCAGAATTAAAAGACAGTACACATACACACACACACACACGCTTGCTTCTCTAGCAGTTCCGATAAACAATAAACAATAAACACACAAAACAAGCCTTTTCATTTTACAGCAGAGCACGATGCAGGCCGTGAAGCCTTTGTGCGACCTCAACGATACCTGGGAGGATGCCATGGTCCTCTTCAAGGACTCCCTGAAGGGCGAGTCGACGTGGAGCTGCCACTGCCTCGACGGCGTCGACAAGGAGGTGATCCTCTCGGCGCCGGAGATCATGGACCCCAAGACCGATTCCGGCTTTGGCTACGAGAAGATTCACTCCCTCACCCACCTCCTCAAGTCGGGCGAGATTCCGTCCGCGGCGACCATCAAGACGGAGGCGGCGCTGCTCGACGTGATGGACTACATCCACGTGAAGGAGCTCACCTACCTGCAAGGCTACTCTCTCACCCAGAGCTACCTCGACTTTCCCTACTTCCTGCGCATGGACCTGCTCAAGGAGCAGAACCCGACCCTCCACGCGTACTGCCGCGGCGTGCTGCGCTCGCTCGACTGCGTCCTGCGCGCCGTCTTCTCAACAACCAACCGCAGCGATGAGGAGTTCATGCTGGTGCCACCGGAGCTGGATCGCCAGCCGGAGTGCACGGTGGACGAGATCCTTGCAGAGCTGGAGACGGCCGCCGCGAAGGCGTCGAGCCCCGCCGTGGCGGCCCGCCTGCGCTTCCGCAAGCATTTCCTGTCCGCCCTCTCCCTCCTCCTCGAGGCGAAGAAGAAGAGCGACGTCGAGGCCGGCTGCGACATCAGTGCGGAGGCGCTGGCGCTGCTGGAGAGTGAGCCGTACAAGCGCACCAGCGAACCCGCACCCGACGCGCGGCTGCTGCGGGGGAAGGAGATCGCGTTCTGGGTGAGCGTCATCACGCCGACCAAGACACTGCCGGCCACCAGTTTCGCGGATGCCATGGCGGCGTACAAGCAGCTGCTGCAGCAGCTCATCTCCTTCAAGACACTCGTGAACATCGACGCCCTCGCCTGCGTTGCGGACTTCATTCAGAACTTTGGCGCGCTGCAGCCCCTGCTGCCGGTGCGCTCTCTCTGCGCCGTGGTGCTCTTCAGCAAGGACCCAAACGAGTCCTTCCTGCACGGTCAGCCCCTGCACCGCCGCCTCCTCGAGACCCTCGCCAACAAGTACGGCGCCCCGCTCTACCAGAAGGTCTTTGAAGGCGATGACGCAATGGTCGACGGCGTGGTGAAGTACCGCGTGAAGCTGACGATGGACCCGTCCAAGATCACGCCGGAGCACTTCATGTTCCTGCGCCAGCAGACGACCGACACGATGGCCCGCTGGACCCGCGAGGCGTGCAAGCTGTACCTCGTCTTCCTCGAGACGATGCTGTGCAACCGCGGCCTGGCGCACCGCCGCATGATGAATCTCATGGCAGACCTCATCCGCTTCCAGGAGCAGTCTTACACCGCCGACCTCTCCGTCTTCCTGGCGAACGCCCCTGGTGTGTCGAAGGAGCTGGAGGCGGAGTGCATCCGCTGCAGCACCGTGCTGACGCTCTTCTCGAACGACTACGTGCTGCGCGCGATGGAGATCATCATGAACTTCGAGGTGGAGCTGGACCTGCTCTCGCAGGGTGAGTTGGTGCCGGCGCTGTGGTACATCAACTTCGCGCAGCGGGCCCAGGTGGAGAACCTGTCGGCGCTGGCGCTGCAGAACACGCAGTTCATCCCGAAGACGCTCATCAACAAGCGCACGCACGTCCCGGTGCACAACCTCGCGCTGACGACGCGCACGGCGGCGAAGATGGACCTGGCCCGCGACGGCATCCTTGACGCGTGCTGCTCCCTCTCCGACGCCACCTACCTCTCGGCGTGCCTCATGGAGAAGAAGAACCTCATCGACCTCGTCAGCGCCCCGAAGCACTCTCTCATCAGCGTTGAGAACGCCTTCAACCACCGCCTGCTGCTCTGCTACGGCCAACTGCGCAGCCCGCCGCTGCGGTCCTACGAGCGGTGCATGAGCGGCAAGCCATCCCTCGAGGACGCCAGCAAGATCCCGATGTACGCGCGGAAGGCGGCGGAGGTGGCCAGCAACGCCTCGGAGAAGCTCAAGGCGATCTTGTCCACCAGCACCATCGACGACGTCCGCAAAAACACCATCCGCCGCACCGCAGAGGGTCTGGAGAAGACCGCCCGCATGGTGGCGGTATCGCTGCTGGCCTTTGCGACCGCCTGCGAGGGCAACGAGGAGCTGAAGGACTACTGTGCAACGGTAGAGCGTCCCGGTCTGCCGAGTGCACTGACATTCGCCTTCCACAAGAAGAAGGAGGCGACCGCCTAATGGGGAAGGTGAACGTGTTCGTAGCCACAAGGGCCGTGTTGACGGACTCACCTCTTTGTTGTTCTGTTTTTTTTTTTGTTGATGACCTCGGCTAGCAGTGCTCGCTGCTCTTTCCACACAGAGAAGAAGTGGTCGAGGTGACGCACGCTGTACGTGAGAGGGCCTGCATTTGCACGGGCCACGGGTCATTGCGTTGTATCGCACGTTTTTCCTTGCCTTTATCTTTTCCTGTGGTAGTATTTCGCTTTCGATCGGGTGTGGGTCCTGCCCGAGCTGTGTGCGCGTTGTGCGTTGATTCGCTGGTCTGTTGAAGATACGGTGAGAGGATTGTGTGTGAGGGAGAGGGAGAGAGAGAGCGAAGGCCCCGTTGATGTGTCAACACATCTGCATCGCGCTCCACTCCTCTCTCTTTCGTATTTCTCTCCTGTAGCTGGAATGCAGTTGTGTCTTTTTTTTCTTCTTCACTTTTTGACGTAATTAAAGGTATCACTTGTTTTTCTATTAATATACTCTTCACTGGCGATTCTGAATGAAATTTGACTATTTACAATAAGGAAGGAACCAATGAAGGAACGAGGGCGTCTTGGCACAATTTAGCTCTCCGAAGAGTGCGCGTACGCATGGAAGATGGATAGTGCGCTGCGTTGATCGTCAACGACTGTCGTGCCCCAGACAAATTTCTTCGTGGCGAAACCGAGAAGACGGTGGAGACAGGCCAAAGATGCATCGCAATTGCACTTGGCCCTACTACCGTGAATGTACCCACCCCGGCCTTCATATGCCTAGATGCGCAACTCTCAAGAAAAAAAAAAGAAGAGAAACGGAAAAGAAAAGAGAGAAAATGTACACGTTGCTTCTATCACCACAATTGAAAATGTTCAAACGTGAAAGCTCTCTCTCATTCATGGTCATTCAACTCCTGCTACTTTTTGTTTTGCAGCTGATACCCACACACACACAACAAAAAAAAAGACCATCTTCTTTTTTTTTGGTCGGACTTTTCGACTTCAAGAAACACAACGAAGAGTCTTTGAGATCGTTCGGAACGTTTCCTTCATCGTTGCGAGCAGCACGAGTAGTCACTACCAACAAACTCTGTCCCCTTGCACAATTCAATTTTAACGTTGGAGAAGCCAAGAACCGCTTTTGTTTTTTTTTTTTCTGGGTTACCTTACAAGCCTTTTTCTTTTTTTTTTCTGTTTATTTCTCCTCCATTTTTAGCAATGAGTGGGATTCGTGTAGCAGCTTTCAGCAAGTACTTCGCCATCGGCGGGCTCTGTGCGGTGGTCCTGTGCGCTCGCAACGGAGCGTACCTCATTGCAGAGGACTCACGAAAGTTTCAGAACACCTGCGAGCGCGTCGCACGCTACGCCGACGAAGCAACAGCGCTGGAGGAGTACATTGTGTCGAATGGGCTGTCCATCGCAAAGATCCAAGCTAGCCTTCACCTCGAGTGGCCCACGGCAAAGTAGCAAAAAAGAAGAAACAGCAACAGCAGAAAAAGCTGCACTGTGAGCAATACGAAAACGGGGCTCACGCAAGGGCCGCTGTCTCAACGTGACGAAGCGCAGGAGAGGCCGCTGAGCTATCTTGCGCTTTCTCTTCTCTTTTCCGTCTGAACGTACGTTCACATATGTTTTGGACCTTGATTTTTCTTTAGTCACAACTCCGCTGTCTGACTTTTGCAAGCAGACACCTAAAAAAAAAAGAAAACAACAACAACAACTCGGAACACAATGACAGCGAGGAGGGAAAAACACTTCATCACTGCGTGGGGAGGTTTCTTTGTTCTTGTGTGTCAACAGGTGAATGCGTCTTTTTTTCAGCGCATTGACTATTACGTTTTTTGAGCTTTTGGATATTTTATTTTAATCTCTCTCGAAGGGCAACTTGCTTGTTTTTTAACGATGCATTTGTTGTTTTGCAGTGCTTCTCTACGGATCCATGTCTTTTATCTCCCCTGTTTCTCATTTGTCTAAAAACAGCAACAAATCGAGCACTCCTACACTTACTGTTGTCCTGCTCAACCCTGAAAAGGAACTACAACAAAAGGCAGGGAGTCTTTTTCTGCTTCGCATACCCGCTATTCTTATAGATCAATACTACCCTTTTTTTATTTTTCACCCCACAGTGCTGTCGGCTTGCTCCAGTGCTTGCCGAATCCCTTCTTCACCTGCTTTGTTTTTTTTGTTTTAGTGTGTGTGTGTGTGTGTGTGTGTGTGTGTGTGCGCATTTGTGTGCCGTCTTAGTGTTGCAACAGAAAAAGCCTTGAGGGAGTGAGGCTAGGCTGCACAACGCTTTGTGTTACCCTTCCGTGTGCTGGCGTGAAGACTTTTGGAAGCGTTTTTTTTGTTCTCTTTCTTCCAGCCTCTCAAAAACGGGTTTCTCGTGCTGTTGACCGTATTCTACAAGCTCGTTGTTTCAAGTTTTTTTGTCGTCTGAACGTTAGTTGGCCCCCCTGATAGCACACTTTATTCTGTCACTTGCCTTTTTTTTTTTTGACGATTGGGGAACGTGCCGTTCTCCGTTTGCTTCTCTCTGTTTCTGGCCGGGTCAACGAAAAGCTTTTTTATTTCTTCACATTTCCTGTAGTTTTTTTTTTTTACTGCTCTTCTTTCGAAGCTGCCTTTTTGCATCCTTAGCTTTCCAACGCTTGACCTTCATTCGCCTTTTTTCCTCAGCTGCACTTTCTCTCTCTTTTTTTT
>AUXI01000674.1:0-13924 GCA_000482105.1 Crithidia acanthocephali | reverse complement strand
AAAGCTTTACCGTATGTTGCAGGGCAACGAATGCTGCTGCAGTCACGAGTTTCTCGTGGAGCAAGAGAGAGAGGTGATCCTGGCCACAGAAGTTACATGCGGAACTGCAGTGTCATATCTATTGTTTTCTCCGCTTCTCCTTCTGCGCAGGGTGCCCTTTTCTTATTTTTTAATTAGGAGCGTTTGGCCGGCAGCGCTTCGTTGTCCTCTAAGAAGCTGTCTTTTCACCAACGCACGACGACAACAAAACAACACAGCGAACAAAAACCATTTAGATTACACGCCTTATACACACATATGTGAGACGCAACGTAGATCGCGCCATCACCCACAGTTTACTCTCTGTGATTTCTTCATTCGAAGTGAAGGACAACACAAACAACGTCTGGCTCCGTGAGTCAGTCACACACACACACACACACACACACACACACACAAACATGGTGGACAGAGTTGGCGACTGGTACGCTTTCTCTCGTACCTCCTTCTGCCGCCGTTTGACGCTCTACGAAGACTTGCCGTGGAGAAGACCAGCACCGGCCGGCTCCCACAACGCCGATGACGACGACGTCGCTGGCCCGTCCTTCTCCCTCGCCACGGCGGAGCACGTTGCGGCCGCCCCTTTTGGCGGTCCCATCGCCGTCCTCAGCAGCGGTGACCGCGACGACGGCGTGGCGGCCTCCTCGCCGTCTTTCGCGGCTTCACCTTCTTCACCCGACGGATCGCGGCGGCTAGTCTTCAACCTGTCCGCCCACTCCGCCGCCGTCGCTGCGGCGCCGGTCATTTCCCTCTACACGAACGCAGGGGAGTTGCTCACCCGCTTTCCGCTCATGCCACAGGATGTGGGGCAGGACTTGATCAAGACTCTGGGCTGGACACCAGAGGGGGAGCTGTATGTGCTGCTCGAGCCGTCGCTGACGGTGCTGTTCATCGACGTGCGGGATGTCGCCGTGGAGGCTGTTGGGTCGTCCGCCTTCCCTCCCTCGTCGTCCGTTGGCCGGCTTGCGTTGGGTGTCTCCCGACGTGTAGTGCTGAAGTCGCCGGCGGAGGCCGCAGCGGATGCCCGCTCGAGCGCGTCCCCCAACACCAGCATCGCAGCACTGTGCGTGTCCACGGAGGGTCTGTTGTGCGTCACGGGCGACGGCACGGGGCGACTATACGGCCTGCTGCACGAGGAGAAGCGTTGCTCGTCACTCGTGCCGTCGGTGCGGCTGCCATTGCGGGCACCGTCATCGTCGTCGCGTGTGTCGAGTGCAGTGGAGGTGGGCTTGCAAGAGCCGCTGACGCGACCGCGCGTGACGGCGGTGGACATGGTGCCTCCGGCGTGGAACGACTCCGGCGACTTCATCGTCCTGTGGGCCCAGCATGAGGAAATGGCCGAGGGCAAGAAGGCCGTCCGGGCTGGCAAGACAAACGTGTCAAGCGACAGTGTGAGCGAGGCGCTGTCCTCCAGCGTGATGTGTGCGATGGTCCTGCCGGACGGCGACGCTCTTCTTGACGCCGACGCCGGCGCTTACTGCGGCATATTTGATGATGCGACCACCGCGGCGACATCGCCAACCTGGCCCGCTGCTCGCCTCGCCTGCGCCGGCCGTGTGTTGAGCCTCAGCGTGTGTGCGAGTGACCCGACCCGGGTGGCTGCCTTCACCACGCGCGGCGTGCTGTACGTCCTGCGCAGCAACCTGTCCGCCACCCTCTACGCCGTCGACCTCGGCTTGTGTCGGGTGCTGCGTGACATGCGTCTTTCGGCAGGCGGCAGCACGGCAGCAGCAGCAGCAGCAGCGGGTGACGAGGAGGGCTACGGTGCTTACGATGGTGGCAGTGGCGGCTTCTCGTCGCAGTCCTTCGCGTTCGGCGATGCCCCGTGGCGTCAGCGCGACGGCGACGGCGTCAACAACAACACGAGTTTTGCTGCGGGTGCCGGCAGTGGCCTGGCAGGCTCGCTCTTCGGTGGCTCCTTTTCTCCTCCGGCGGAGGGTGGTGGAGGAGATGGCCGGGATACTTCTAATGGCGCTGGCGGACCGGCGAGCGTTGCCGTCCCCTCACCCTACAAGCTGGAATGGTGTGGGGCAAGCTTCGTGCTCCTCCACTTCTACCAATCTGACTTTCAGCCATCGCACGTGTACGGCTACTCGGGTGGTGGTCGCGCGGCACACGATAGTGCGGCCCTCCGGCAGGAGGCGCCGATGTTCTCGCTACTCGCGTGCACGCAGAAGGGCTGCAGTGTGCACTGCGAGCGGCTGGACTGGTCGCTTGACGGCAGCGGCCACGTTGTCACAGTCGCCGAGGAGGACGGCGTGCGGGTGGTGTCGGACACTACCTGCTACTTTTTGCAGGAGGTGCCGGCGTGTGTGGCGAGGCTGTGCCGCGTGCAGCCACCGTACTCGTCCGCGGCGCAGGTGGTGCTGGCGTACCGGGCTTACACAAACGGCGATCGCCACGGCATCGCGCAGGTGCGGGCGGCGCTGTCCTTCTCCGCCTCTGCCAACGGCTCCCTCGCGGACCCCGCCGCGGCAGATGGTCGAGGAGGTGGCGATGCTGATAACAGTGACCACAACCGCGACAACGCTGCGAGCATCGACGATGACGAGGTGGGGGACGACGATGGAGGCACCGGTGAGGAGGAGATGTCGCACGCGGAGGGGATCGTGTACGAGCTGCTGGACGCCGCCTCCTACGAGTTCGACGTGGACCAGCAGTACCTCTTGGTAGCCGCCGCCTCCTTTGCAGGAGAGACGATTCACCTGCGCAGCGGAGTGCCGGATGTCATCGTGGATGTGGTGCGCCGTCTGCGTGTGCTGCGCGCCGTCCGCCAAGAACCGTGCTGCCACATGCCTCTCACCATGGGCCAGTATCAGGTCCTGACTGGCAGCGAGGAGCGTCCGGCGCGGCTGCTCAGCGGCTCGGAAGGCTCGGTGCTGGTGGACCGCCTGGCCTACCTGGGCTACTACCAGCTCGCCCTCGACGTCGTGCGAGCCCTGCACATGAAGCCGAACCGCGTGCTGTCTCGCTGGGCCTCCAGCTTCGTGCGGCGACACGTCGCGACGCTGCCGGACGCCGCCGTGCACCACGAGGTGACGCAGGTGCTGCGGCAGTACCCGGCGGCCAGCTACATCGAGCCCGCCACCGCCGCCTTCCACCTTGGCCGCCGTGACCTGGCCCTCCGCCTGCTGCGCGATGAACCGCAGCAGCAGCGTCAGCGTGTGATGCTGTGCGTGCAGATGGGGGAGCTGACGATGGCTGGCCGTGCCGCCGCGGCGAGCGGCAGTGCCGAGCTGATGCACCTCGTGGTGTGTGCGTTGGTGGCGAAGGAAGCGCAGACGCACCGCGAGGCTCTCGCGAAGCGGGAGACGGCGAAGGAGCACGGGAAGACGGAGGAGGAGGAGGACGGTGAAAGGGCGGCGGCGGACCATCGGGATGCGCTGAGCGACGCGGATAGCACGACGGCTGGTGTTACCGCCGCCGACGTCTACCACTGCCTCATCGCCTCGCCGGAGCTTCTTTGCTGGCTGCTGGTCGGTGCGCAGTGCCTCGCGTCGTGGCAGTCCATGGCGCAGCGGCTCCTCCTCCTCTCCGCACGGCACTGGTCGCTAGCGTCGCTGGAGTGTCAGCAGATGCTCGTGCAGTGCCTGCGGCTCACCTCGGCGATGCATCGCGGGCAACTGCAGCAGTACATGGCCGAGACCTCCGGCAATGCAGCAGGACAGCGGAGGCCGAAGGCGAACGACGAGAACAGCGCAGACGTCGAGGAAGGTCAGCAGCCGCAGAGGTCCAAGAAGGGCAACAAGAAGAAAAACACAAAAAGGCACCGTCACCACAAAAACGACGGCAGCGGCGGGGACGACGACGACGACGCAGAGGGCGGCTCGCAGAGCGATGGAGACGGCGAAGGTGCGGCTGCAGACGGGGAGGGCAGTCCTGCGGGACCTTCACAGAAGCAAGCGCCGCGTGTGGCCCTCCCATCACCCCTGTCTATCCCCGTGCCGACGTCCCTTGGCGCAGCGGCGGCGCTGACGGAGTGGTTGCACAAGACGAACAACGGACTCCTCAGCGGCCTCCAGCGCGCCGACGAGCTCCGCCGCGAGAGGACCGCCACCCGGCAGCCCTTCTCCGTCGTCTTGGAAAAAGCAGAGCAGCTCCGTGCCGATGCACGCAAAGCCGCTACGCAGAGCGGCGGCGACGACAACAGCGACGGCGTCCAGCGCGCAAACAAGCGGAACCGAGGTGGCGGTGGTGCGAGAGGCAGCGACGGTGATGCGGAAGGGGGATCCGGCACCACCTCCTCTGTCTTCGCACACGAGCAGTGCGTGCGCACCATCCTCTCCACTCCGTCCACCACTCCGTCGAGAGACGTCTGTGCGCTGCAGAAGGAGGAGGAGCTGAGCCGAGTCAAGGTGCGCCTCGCCGTGCTGCACAACACGCCGCGACTGGCCCGTGTGGTGAGTGTGGCGGACCTCATCTACGAACTCAGCGGCCTCGAGGACGGCGAGTCCGACCTCGCGGACGTGCAGCGCACCTTCAAGCTGCCAGACAAGATGCTCTTCTACGCGACGCTGCGTGGCATGTGCGCGGCGGAGCGGTGGCCAGCGGTGGACCGCCTTCTTGGCCCGCCACCGCCGCTGCGCAAGCGCTCCTTCTTCTCCGTTGGCGAGGGCGGTGGTGCAGCGAAGCCGCCATGCATCGGCTACCTCGCTGTAGTGCAGCTGCTCACCACGCATGGGCAGGCGGAGCGGGCGGCGCGGTACGTCGCCGGTGCGTGCGCGGAGGCAGTGGATCGAGTCGTGTTGTACATGTCGTTGGGGGCGCCGGTGATGGCGCTGGAGGCGGCGATGGTGGACAAGGATGCGGGGCTGATTCGGCAGATCATGCAGCGCGTGCCTGGCAGCGCGAAGGTGCAGTCCGTGGGGACGGAGATGCTGAGGGAGCTGCGCGAGAGTTGAAGATGCGCGCCGCGTGGTGGCGACTGTGTGTTGCGAGTCTGGAGATGCTTCCTTTTTTTTTTAAATTCTTCTGTTTGACCCTTCGCCTACTACGGCTCATGACTCTCTTGTTTAGCGAAGTGCTCGTTCGTCCAACCGCACTTTTCCACTGACTCATGTATCTCTAATGCCTGTCAGCGCTTGTTCTTGTCCTGCTCGTACCGCAACAAAAACGAAAAAGGGTAATAGAGAGGAGTCTTTCAACGGTAGGAAAAATCTGCAGTTCTCTCCCTCTCTCTCCTTTTCTCTATTACAAGCTCGCGCTTTCGAAAGTGTGTTCAGAGTCGTGGTTTACCTTTGAGCAGCTTTTGCGTCTTGTGGAGGCAACGCTGCTGGTGCGCGTCTCAGCTATCAACTTCTGCAGAGACTCGTCCCCCTCCGCCATTTCCCTCCACTTTCATTTGTTTCATTGTCTGAACGTGCCCCATGGATGCACAACATTTTTCTGAAACGCAAGCTTAGTATTATTTGTCCGTCTTCTGTTTTTGCTATCCACACACCAGCATCGTGTGTGTGTGTGGGTATCGCTGACCCTGTACCTTTTAACTCGCGCCCCGCCTACAACGTTGCGTTGCTTTTCGCAAGTGCGTAAGCAGGTGGCACACAGGTACAGCCCCTGCTGTCACGATAAAGCCTCGAACGAGAAACTGGCCTGTGTAACGTTAACAACAGGCAAAAGAAGAAGAAGTGCATCCGCGATGGCGCACATCATCGACGCATGGATCACGGATGACCCACTGGTGCGGCGCATCCAAATTGTGGAGGTGGTGCTGGCCAACTGCTCCTCGGTGCTCTGGCCGCACGACCCGGCAAAGGTGAAGAGGGCCCCTGAATGGATTGCGAAGCTGCGAGCCTCATTGAAAAGTAAAACGAAGGGCTTGCACGGCAACGGCAGCACCACCGCGTCGGCCGATTCCTCCGCTACCCGCTCGCACTCCGCCACGCCGCAGAAAAAAGGTCTCAACGGCCTCTCTGTTGCCTCGGCAGACGTCATTGTGATGCAGGAGCACAGCAAGGCAAAGCAGTCCCTCCACGAAGCGCAGACGCCCGTCTTTGCGGTGCCGCCGCCGCCGCCACCGGCGCCGCAGGAGGTGGGCAGCCTCTCCGACGTGGTGCTCCCCGTCTCCACCCAATTCAGCAGTTCCACGCTGGACGCACCGCAGACGGCGCTGCCGGTCAGCAGCAGCACGCGTCACAATGTTCAGCATCCTCCGCAGCAGGGCTGCGGCGGAGGCAGTCGGAGCAGCACACGCAGCAGCAGCAACCGCCCGCACTACCCCGAGGTGGGGGCCGACAACAACCGCACCAGCGCCACGAGGGCCGGGCGATCCTCAGCGTTCACGCCAGGCGCCTCGCAGGTCTCGCGGCGCAGCACCGAGGACTACTACGAGGAGCGCGGCCTGCCCCCCACTGCGGCGACGACGCGGCAGGGCGAGGTGGTGGTGGTGACGGAGAACGGCTCGCCGCTGCTGGAGTCGAACAACTCCGCCGACTTCCCCACGGTGCCGCTGCAGGTGAAACGGCTCTCCGGCGGCATCACAAACGAACTCTTCCACGTGTATGACGAGGAGGACGAGTCAGCGTCGGTGGTGGTGCGTGTCTTTGGCAAGGAGACGGACCGCGTCATCTCGCGCGAGAGCGAGCTCTTCTACCAGTCTCTCTTCATCCCCACCTACGTCCACGGCAGCAACTTCCTCGTCTACGACTTCCTCAACGGCTTCTACACGCTGCCCTACACGGAGATGGCGGCCGAGGCGACGCCGATCGCACACGCCGTGGCGGAGTTCCAGGTCCGCGCCACCCGCGCCGCCCTGCGAGACCACGCCCGCCCGCTGCTGCGCGACTCCCAGAACAAGGAGTACTGGGAGAGCTTCGATGACGAGCTGGTCGCCTCGGCGAGCCGGGCCGGCGGCAGTGCGAGCAGTATGATGAAGGAGCGCTCGCGCTTCCACCACGAGTCGAACTACCTCGTCGACTCTCTGACGAAGTGGGTGGAGCTGGTGCTGTCGAAGGAGATCCTGCAGAAGGTGCTCGAGGAGAAGCAGGAGAGCTTTCTCGAGACGGCGCACAGCCTGCAGCGCGAGTGTGCGTGGATGCTGTCGGTGCTGGAGCGCGAGCGCGGCTCGTTGCCGGAGGGGGTGTGCCACAACGACCTGCTCAGCGCAAATGTGATGATCCACAGCACCCGCAAGGAAGTTCGCATCATCGACTTCGACTACACCAAGCGTAGCTACCTCCTCTACGACGTGGCGAACCACTTCAACGAGTACCCGGGCCTCGACTGCGACTACGACACCTACTTCCCCTCCGACGCGCAGATGGCGCAGTTCATCGCCGAGTACCGCAAAGGCATGCGTGTGGCCCTCGAGAAGGCGTGGAGCGAGGGGATGATTGCGAACTCAAACCTCAGTCCCGTCGATCAGGAGGTCATTCCAAATGCAAAGGCGTTGTTCTGGACAGACACCGCGGAGGCAGAGGCTGATGCCGTGGCGCAGTGGACGCGTCTGGCGAAGCTGCTGACGCTCGCCTCGCACCTATCGTGGAGCGTGTGGTCGCTGCTGCAGGAGGCGGTGTCAACGCTGGATGTGGACTTCCTCGATTACGCCAAGGTGCGCTATAATCGCTACGTGGACGTGCGAGAGGAGTGCTCTCGCGGCTTTTAACAGGCAAATCGAGGAAGCGCACCTCTTCTCCTCACAAGCGCTCGAAAAAGACGGAAAGTGAGCGAAACAAGGAGTGAGCTCAACCACAAGCCATCAATTCCTTTTGGTTTCAGTTGTCGCGTGCAAACTGCGTGCGTGTGCTCTGTTTATAAAGTGCTCTCTATCTCCATTATTATTACCTCTCAAAAAAGGAGGACGTGTTTCTCTCTTTCCTCTTTATCTTTCAACATTTTGACAGTACATTTTTTTTCGTTGTTTACAGAAGCATTTCTTTGTCGACCTTCTTCGGGTTGTGCATCCTTTGGTGCTTGAGGTTTCGTTTTGGTGGGAAGGAACGGTTTCTGTGTTCTCTGGTGTGTTGCTGCATTGGTCATCATTTTTACACTTTTTTTTCCCTTCACGCTGAAAGTGAGAGTGCAGCTTGTGGAAACAATTCCCTTCTTTTTTCCTGGTATACAACCATGAGTTTTTATACCCAAGAAAGAACTCCTTTCTGACTCAGTACTTTTTTATATCTCACTCTGTGCTAACGCTTCATACTTTAATGCCAGTATTTAAGCTACTCAAGAGACACTTTGTGTAAAAGGTAGTTGTTGCGGAATGGCGCCGTCTGGTTGTGAATTGTGAGTTGACCGAGGTGTTGTGACGCCGACCTTGCGCTACCGCTTCTAGATGCGGTCATGCTTCGCAGAGCAGTCGAGAGGTGAAAAAGCTATCACACCTCTGCGCGTTTCTCTGCTCCACAGTTTGACCTCTTTGCGGTAGCTTAGCTGGAAAGAGCACCGACCCCCTTCCTCAAGCCAGTTGGGCAAATGCGCGTGACTGCATGAACATTTCTTCCACTGTCCTCTCCTGTTCCTCCACCCTCGCACACACACACACACTCTCTCTCTTGTCCTTCTATGTCGCAGTGCACCTACACCATGCAAATCGACCTCTCCCCTTTCTTCAGCGCACGCGGAGTGCTGTTCAACTCTAACGGCGCCGAGCTCGCCGTAGCAAAAGCCTTCGCCGCCGCTGCCAATACCACCACCCACGCGGCACATCAGCAGGCCACCGCGCCGGAGCCAGTCACGGTGGAGTTTTGCCTGCGTCTGCAGCAGCCGCCGTCGTGGAGCCGGTCCGGCAAGGATGTCGTCCTGCGGTGCGTCGACCGAGCGATGGCCCGCGTGTACCCGCCACTCGACGTGCTGCAGTACATCAGCGGGGACTCTCCAGTCTTTGTGCCCAGCGATGGTGCAGCAGACAGAACCAGCCATAGCAGCAGCAGCAGTCACGACGACGTCAGTGGCGGCGGTGTGCGCGTTGTCTTTCACGTTCGCCCCTCCGCCGCGTTGGTGCCGGCGTCGCTGCGAAAGCCGCACACGGTGGAAGGCGAGGCGGTGGCCGGCGTGGAGTTGCCGGAGCCGGCGAACGTGGCCGCGCTCACGGCCGCCGCGTCAGAGACGATGAAGGATACGCTGTCGGACATGGACCTGTGGTATCGTGCCCGCGCGGCGCATCAGCAGTACGACTCCAGCATCCCCCTCGATAGCATTCAACAGCTTGCCGGGTCGCTGCTCGGTGTGGAAGGCGATGAGGAGGCGTTTGTTGGCGACGGTGCTCTGCGACACGCGCAGCAACAGCAGCAGGCGGAGAAGCTGGAGCAGCTGCAGTGGCAGCTGGCCCGGTGGCTCACGGAGCTCTTTTTAAATGAAGGCGGGTGGGCACGGCTACACGGGTCCGCGCCGTCCACGTCGGCAAAGCCGAACAGCAGCAGCAGCAGCAGCAACGGTAACAACAGTGCGGAGCTGGCTGCGCGACGCCTCTTCCATGCGCCGCTACGACCTGCCTTCCCCCACGTGGTGGATGCAGCGATCTTCTCAAACCCTGCGTCGTCGGAGGTGGGTGCTGCCGGTGCCGAAGCCACGCTGTCGCTGCGGCGGCAGCTGCATGCCGATGTGCGTGGCATGGAGTGTGACGGTTGCTGCTGGGCTACACCACGCGGTACGCGTACGTGGCCGTCCCGTACTTTGTCTCAGCGGCTGAAACAACGATGGGCGGTGCGGCAGAGCCGACCTGCGTGTGGAGCCTCGTGTGCCGGCTGCCCATTCCCGCTTTTGTGTGCGGCGACGCGGTGGCAGCACCACACAGGTCGGCCAGCGCGGTGGCGCACAAGCGCGCTCGCACCACGGAGCAGGCGGCGGAGGTTGACACCGTGGACGCTTCTGCGACACCCTCCTCCAGTTCTCTTCCGTTGGTGAACTCGTCGACGCTGGCAGAGGTGGTGCTGTCGCGCTGCTTCAACGTAGAGGAGGTGATGCGGCACGACACCAACGGGGCGGCGGTGTTCCGCCTGGTGGACACGCCGCACATTGTGACGGTGCGGGCCCACCGCGTGTACTGCGCACGTGCTGACCCGTCCAAGCAGCCGGCACTGCCGCCGCACGCTTCTCGCGCCACCTCGCTGTGCGCCAAGAAGCCGCACCCCGCCGCCTCGCCGTACAAACTGTCGCTGGTGATGGAGGACGCCTACGCCGTGGGGTACCGCGGAGCGAGTGAGGCTGCCGACGCACCGGCGCCGGCACATTGGGCAGCGTCGCTCTTCGGCGTGGACGCGACGAGTGCGTCGTCGTCGTCGCCATCGCTTGCCCGCTCGCTGCACACCTTCCCGGATGTAGTGAGTGTGGTGCGGGAGAGCTGCCACCGCTTCCTCCGTTCGCACGAGCGCTTCTGCAACGTCTACAGCCGCTGCCTCGAGGTGAAGAAGACGCAGTCGATGCCCAGGCAACCCGCCGCCTCCTCTCCGTCTGTGCCCGCGACGCCTGTACGCAGCGCAGCGGCGGCTGAAACGGCGGTCAAGAAGGAGGACGAGGAGAGGGTGGAGGAACACGACACGACAGCGACGGCGGCAGAGACAGGGGAAACGCGCAAAGACCTCCCTTCGCTGGCGGTGGCCACCCAGCAGCTACGCCTGCTGCGCCGCACCGAAGTCGTCTACAGCTCCATCGCCGACTCCATGTCGGTGCACTACAAGAAGTTCCGTGGGGCAGCCCGGGTGACCATCCCCGCCATCCGCACCAGCGCCGATGTTGCTACGCTTGAGGAAGGGAACAACGTGGAGTTCAAGGCAAAGGTGGGTCTGGTGCATCCCGCCGGCGCGGAAGGTGGACAGAGCCGTGGGCGTGGAGGGCGGCACGCGGCGACGATGGACACGGAGCGGCTGCGCAACACGATTGCTGCCATGGCGGCGTGCCGCGGCGGTGTCATCTTGATTGGCGTCGCCGACGACGGCCACATTATTGGGCATGCGGCGCAGCTGGAGGTGGCGAAGCAGCTGCGCGTCTCCGGCTTCTGCCCTGCGATGGTGAAGGATGCGGTGCAGGTGCGGGAGCTGCGGTGTCTGGAGGGAACAGGCGTGAAGGCCGCTGCTTCGACGACTTCTTCTGCTGCGGCGGGTGAGACGGCAGGTGCCTCCAAAACACCAGTGAAGCGGGCGATGCCGGAGAACTGGTGGAAAGCGGGTGGCGGCAGCGCTGCCAGTGCCACGCAGACGAAGAGCGGAGCCGGGAGTGGCGTGGGACAGAGGGCACACGGAGGTGCCTCCGACCAAGTCATCACGGTGATCTCCGTCGAGAAAGGCCAAGCGCCATTTTACGCAACCGCGAAAAACGCCCCACCGTACCAGCGCGGGTGTGCGAGCACCGTGGTGATGCCGACGCTGGTGCTGGCGAAACGTCTGATGAAGGAGCTTGTGTAGGTGTGAGCCGCAGACGAGACGATGAAAATGGCCAGTACCTACTTCATTCCTTTTCTTTCCTCTCCCTTTTTTTCCCCTTTTTAAAAGACTATCAGCTAACATAACACTCGATTAAATATCATCTGCGTTAATAAACCGTTTGTGTTTCCTTTTTTTTCTGAACGAAATGAAAAGCTAGAGAACGATGTTTACAGTTTCATCGTGCCGTGAGAAATCTCTTCCATGGCGCTGCTGGATGGACTGCGAGTTTTGATGTGTTTCATCGCTCCTCAGTACGCTTCAGAAAAAAGCACTGTTGTCAAGTTTCACTCGTGCATTTAGCGTATAGTGATCAACTACCACCACCACCACCACAACAAGAAACTTTGTTGCCCTCCAACTTCGAACCGCGTGGCTCATACACTCTCCAATGGTTGCCCCGCAGTGCAAAACACTGGAACGGTCAGCATTCTTCTCTGCGAACTTTTCCCTTACCCTTCTTCCATCCTCTTTTCAACGCGCACATCGCACCCTATTCGCCTACTTTTTTTCTTTCTCTTTTCGTCAGCTCATCTTTCTTCTCTCTAGTTTTCGTTCCTTCTTTTTTGTATTGGCTTCACTGCTTTGCAAAAACCTTTCAACGCCACTTCACAATATCACTTACGTCTCTTGTGTTTGCTTTTTTCATTTTCCTCTGTACCAACCAAGCGCTCATTCATCTCTCCGTCAGTCCGGCTGAAAATCGATCTTCTGCTACTGCTGTTTCTTCGCTTCACTCGTCAGTTCTGTTTTCCTTCTCGTCTTCTGAAGGACCCTTCTTTCCCTCTTTTTTATTACAACAAACACTTGTGTAATAATAAGCTAATCAAGATGGGCTTCACGGATCTGTTCCACCGCGAGACGCCGCAGGAGAAGATGCGCAAGTACAAGCGCCAGCTGGACCGCACGTGCCGCGACCTCGACCGCGAGCGCAACAAGCTCAACACGCAGGAGCGCAAGATTATGATGGAGATGAAGAAGATGGCGAAGCAGGATCAAGTGGACGCCGTCCGCATCATGGCCCGCGACCTCGTCCGCACGCGCAAGTACAGCCAGAAGATGTACCGCATGCGCACCCAGATCCAGGGCGTCTCACTGCGCATCCAGACGATGCAGTCGTCGGCGCAAATGGCCGAGGCGATGAAAGGCGTGACA
Source organism: Crithidia acanthocephali (assembly GCA_000482105.1). Lineage (NCBI taxonomy): Eukaryota > Euglenozoa > Kinetoplastea > Trypanosomatida > Trypanosomatidae > Crithidia > Crithidia acanthocephali. The sequence continues at coordinate 1,370 of AUXI01000674.1, read as the reverse complement.
AAGGCGATGAAGTCGATGAACAAGCAGATGAACATCCCAGAGATGCAGAAGATCATGCGCGAGTTCGAGAAGCAGAACGAGATGATGGGGATGAAGGAGGAAATGATGAACGACGCCGTGGATGACGTGATGGACGACGATGGCATGGAGGAGGAGGAGACGGAGCAGGAGATCCAGAAGGTGATGGACGAGGCGGGGCTCGACTTCCGCACGAAGGTCGGCGTCTCGGACGCGGCACTGCCGCAGAAGAATGCCGAGGAGCAGGGGGAGACGGACGAGCAGCTGGACGCACGCCTGGCCGCGCTGAAGGCGTCGATGAAGTGAGAAGCGAGATAACATTCCCCTCCACTTTCCCTCACGGTGAAAGAACCTTTTGTTTTCTTCTCATTTGTTTGCTCAAATTCATCTCTTGCCCTTTTTTTTTCCGCTTCAACTTCGTTGGGTTTCACCCTTCCCCCTTTTTCTTCGTTATATTCGCGTTCATTCAAGCATCTCTAGCCGGTGCCGTTTCCTTCCTTTCCTTGCTTTCTTCTAAGTACGTCTATCTCCTCTTCTGCCTTTGTGCTTTTTCTTTCATCTTAACTTGCGATTGCTGTTTTTCTTTTTGCTTGCTGCGTTTCTTTTGCCTTCTTTTTGTTTTACTTCCAAGTTCTGTAGCTGCTTGTCACTCCGTGCTTTTGGGTTCCACCAATGACCTCATTTTCTTTTCCTTTCATGTCCCTGATCTTTCGTGCTTTTTTCTTTGTTCTTTCTTTTCGCTGTGCCTCTCTCTTATTCCTTTTTTTTTTACTGGGCATGACGCCAAGAAGAAGCCTTTGCTTTGTGGGCTCATGTGATTGTTACACAGAGATGAAAGAAAAGTGGAATTGTGTTGCAATTTGCCTTTCTCCTTTGCGGGTGCCGCAGTAAAAGAAAAGGAAAAGGGCAAGAAAGAAAGCGGAGAGGGATGGTGAAGACATACGAAGAGGAAGATAAGAGAAGTGTGACCGACGCATGCGAGGAGTGAAGTAGCGCAGACGAAGCTTCAGGAAAAGGAGGGAAGAAAAACTGCAGTAGCTCTGTGAAGAACGCTTTCAACTGGTTCTCTGTCTTTTTCAACACTATTGTTCATTTCGATTGCGCTCTTTTTTTTTTCCTCTTTTTTACATATCTTTTTCAATTGCTTAATTCACTTCCCTTCCCTTTCCTCCGTTGTCCCCGTTGACAACCTTTTTTTTTTCTCGTCATCTTTCTCCGACTACCTTCGAGTGCTTTCATTGTTCTCTCTGTCTTTCACAAGTTGTGTTGGGGATGACTTTTCTTCTGGTTCTGTATATCTGTTTGTTTTGTTAGGTGTGTGGTGGAAAGGCTCTTCACCCTACCAATGTGCG
>AUXI01000673.1:0-13940 GCA_000482105.1 Crithidia acanthocephali | reverse complement strand
CTCCCTCTCGTCGACTTATGTTGTATTTTGCACGGTTCTTATTCTAAAAAAAAAAAAAGACATCTCCTTTTTTCTCTCTCTCTCTCTCTCTTTTCTTGCGACCACGCTACTTCTTTTTCCCCTTTTTGACACCTTTGTGGATCGATTTTCTAATTTAAACCTCCTCTTCCCATTCCGAAACCTTTTTTTTCTTCTCCACGTGTTCGTTGTTGATTTCGTCGTCGTCGTTGATGCTACTCTTTCATAAGTGCATCCGACAACTCGTGCCTTGCTGCAGCCCTCTGTTTTCCTTTTTCTTTTTTTTCTGCTTGCCTATCAACTGCTGCTTTACCTCCCTTTTTTTTTAAATTGGAAGAAGAGAAGAGTGAGGCGACACAGACAGAACAGCAGCAAATACAAAAAACCTCAGCCTTCTGTCGATGTAAGGCACCCGCACCTGCGACTCATTCACGCAGCTCACAATCCAATCTTCTACCGCTGCCTACAGGAATCCTCGCCTACATTTCTCTGTGCGCTTTTGTCGCTTCCTTTGAGATGCAGATGGATATGCAATGAAGAAATGTGGCTTGTTTGCTTTCAGCTTTTGTTTGGAGCTCTCAGAAATTGGAAAGTGTGAGGAACTCAAATTGCAGGCGAACAGCACCTTCAGGACAGCGGAAGAAAACACTTTTCTTCTTTTTTTGTTTACCTTATCAAAAAACCTGTTTTCTTCAATGACTATTCCTATTTCAAAGTTAGTTTTTTTTCCTATGTGTCGTTTTCTCTTGTAAGCTTCATTCGCGTAGTAGTTCAGCTTTTTTTCTAATCTGATAATTTCTTGCGTGTATTCTCCCAATACTTATGTGTTCCTGTTATTCCCTCCTTTCTTTCTTCTTTGTTTTGTTTTCTTCAGAAATTTTTAATGCAGAAAAAAATGCAACCTTCTTACATATATATAGCAACGCACCGTGGTGATAGACTTTGTACACGTGTACGTGTGACACGCATCACAGCAACTACAACGTGGAACAGTAGCTTCCGTGTGTGAACACGTAACAATGGTTGTTCGGTTCGTTTTGCTTTTTTTTGTTTCCTCTGCAACGCGTCGGTTTAAACGTCTTTTCCTTTTTTTCAAGTTGTCTTTTTTTTTTTTCCTTCCATCACTATTTTTTTGCTGTTGTTTTCCCTTTCTCTCGCGCGCTGCTTTACACCTCAGAGCACTCTCGAATGTATCCCTCGTCTTTCTAGAACGCGAAAAAGCCAGTAGTTCATGGAGAATCTGCCAACGAATTATACACTTGCATCTAAGATGGAGAATCTCTAGGTTACTCGAATACTCTTTTTCTCATTTGATTTCACGTGCTTCGAGCTGTCGCGTTAGCTGTTTTCTATCAGAACGCATTTCCGCCGCTGCGGCAAAGAACTCCTGCTTCCGTTTCTCTTCCATTTTTTATTCCTCTTTTTTTTCTCTATTCGCTGACAACACACATACCCATTGTGATCAACGGGTCACGCGCATGGCAGTCGGCAAATGGTCCGTTGGCAACAGTGTCTCCCCAAAATAAGAAACAAAGCGCTACTGCCTGGACGATGGGGCGAAACAAGTCGTCGTGCCTCCTTTCTACGTTTGCCTTTCCTCCTTTCTTCATTTTTTTTTCTCGCCGCTCACCGACGATCGGGCGTGAGAACGCGCGTACAAGTTGAGGTGTGTGTACGTTGCCCGTAATTTTGTAATGCACAAATCTGTCACCTTTGTTGCAGTAAAACACGATTGCATACTCTGAAGTGCGCGTTTTGAGAGCGGATGGCCATCTGTTTTTGTTCTTGGTTGACAAACGAGATGACAAGTTGAAAAAGAAGCTATTTCTCCTTTTTCTTTTTCTTTACGCAAGACAACTGCCGATCTTTACGTGTGCAAGCGTCTGGCAATAGAAAGAGCTGACACACACAAAGCGCCTTTTTGTTTTTTCTTTTCTTATTTTCCTTTTTAAGCTGAGGGATGGGCAGTGCAACGCTACGCATGAAAAAGAAACCGAGAATTGCTTTCGTGTTGAGAGAAACAGGAAACGCAACTCTGCTTTCGGTCTTCTTCAATTGTAGCTGTCATCTACTGAGTCGCCAGTAACCTTTGCCCCGCTGCTTGTGTTCATTCTTTGTTTGTTTGTACTCAACGGAGAAAAAGTTGTCTTGAATCGAGAAAAGGCGTTGGACAGCTTCAGACAAAGCTTCCCATCCCGGTCAAGGCTTTTCACTTCTGTTTGCCCACACTTCCCCCTTTTTTTTTCGCTGTTCCGACCTAAACCGCCGGAAACTCGTAAACTAAAGAAGTCCATTCTTGGTCCTTTTGATGGCTCTTCTGTGTCTTCATTTAATTAAAAGAACAAAGTATCCTCCACGGTGCATACTTACGTTAAGCCTTTTTTTATTTTCTTTGTAAACCGTGCTCACCTGACAGCGACACATACACACACGCACGCTCGCTCGCAGCACTTTATATCGTAAAAGGTGTACTCTAGCCCTTTTCTTTTTCCACTTGTTCTCTAATAAGCGTGATGAATTAAATCATAATCGCACATCTGACAAGGAAACGAAAACTCATTGTCTTCCACTCCTTACTTTTTTTTCTTTTTACATTTATACCCCGGCGCATACGGAGCCGCGTGTAAGCTTTTTTTTCTACTTTTAAAAGAATGTATACGGCAGACAGAAGCAGGGACGGCCTTTCTTCGCTCTAGATGATAGTTACTGTCTCTCCACAAACGAATCCTGGTCCTGCGAGGATCAAGTTGCATAAAACAGCTGGTAGATGAAAATGCGCGTTTTACCTTTCTAGTTCTGTGTCTTGCGACACGCTCTCTCTATTTTTCACTTTCATTTTTTGTTATCGCTTTATTATCTTTTCTTCTTTTTTTTTTCATTTTCTTTAACGATCATTATCCTTTCGCCGAGAAGTTCTGCATGTTTATATACTGTTTTTTTTTTCTCCTAATTACTCGTTTGATCGTTTCCTCATTATATTGTATACAAACAACCTCATTGAAAAAAGAAAAAAGACAAGAAGAAACGCGTGCCTGCAGCAGCGAATGAGTGTTGTGCGATCTCAAGAGAATGTGTGCAGCTCTGAAAACTTAGTTCGGGTGACAGGTTTAGAGCAACAACGAGTTGCCGAGTATTCTTTCTTTTTTTTTCTTGCTTCACACACGGGCGATTGTTGCTTTAAGTGACTAGTATGATTCAGCAGCAGAACCACACAAAAAACCCAACTACAGATTTTTTTATTTATTTGTTGCTTCCTTTGGATAAAGAACAAGGAGAGTGCGTTCTGTAACGTTGCCTCTTGCTGCTGTTCATGCCCCCATTTGACAAAACTCTTCTCTCCTCGTCCCACCACTGCGTGCTCCTTCTCCTGCAAGTGTCGAACACAAATTTCCACCACACCAACGCGCGCCCCCAAGCAGAGACACAGTTACGCAGACGCCTACGTCCACTGGCTGTGTCTGCTACTCTTCAAGCAAACAACAACAAAGAAGACCCTTGCTGTGCTCCCTTCACGCGCAACGCCTAGAAGAGGTGGAAAACGAGGCCAAGAATCAACTAGTAGTCCTTTTTTTTCACACATGCCGGCATCAGTGGCCACTGAAATTGCCAAGGCGGTCAACGCCGCCCGCAACTACGCGCTGTACTGCGACTACGACACGGCGCTGAAGTACTACGGCAGCGTACGAAAGGAGATCGATGCCCACATCCACGGCCTCGGCGACGCGGTGCTGCGCGGTCAGTGGGCCGGGCTGCAGGTGCAGCTGGAAGACGAGGTGCGGGCGGTACGCGACATGCAGGCGGAGCTGAATTTGTTCTACGGCCCTATCCCTGCGCGGCGCACCGACCTGGCGGCGGCGGACCGCGAAGAAAACGCTTTCAACGGTGGCAGCAGGCACACCAGCCCGGAGCGGCCCGCCGCCGCACGCAGAGCAGCCGGCGCAGTGAAGAAGCCACGGCTTGGCGGTGTGCCGCCGGCCACCTCGGCAGCGCACGTCAGCGCGCAGAACGAACGCCTCTACGGCGACAAGGATCGCTTTGGGCCGGCGGAGGGGCCGCCGCAGCCGCCCGGTGCCCGCCAGCCCGGCCGCAGCGGTGCCTCCTCGCCTGGTGTGGCGTCGTCATCTTCGGGGTACGCCTCGCCGCACCCCGCCGGACCCGCCCGCAGCAGCCGCACCGGCTCTGCCACCCGCGGTGCGTACGGCGGACCCGCCTGGCGGCGGGCTGGCGGTGCGGCCGGGTCCTCGGCCGCCGTGCCTGGCGGTCCTGGTGGAAAGGGGAAGCTGAAGGGCAAGTCGACTATCCCGCGCTTCACCGGACGGCCGGGGGAGGAGGAGCTGGTGCAGCTCATCGAAGGCGACATGCACGTTGGCAAGCTGCCTGTGACGTGGGACGACATCGCGGGCCTTGAGGAGGCGAAGCGGCTGCTGGAGGAGGCGGTGGTGTACCCGGTCCTGATGCCCGACTACTACCAGGGCATCCGCCGCCCGTGGAAAGGCGTCCTCATGTACGGTCCGCCGGGGACGGGCAAGACGATGCTTGCCAAGGCGGTCGCGTCGGAGTGCAACACGACGTTCTTCAACATCTCCCCCGCCACCCTCACCAGCAAGTGGCGCGGCGACAGCGAGAAGCTCATCCGGGTCCTCTTCGAGATGGCCCGGTACTACGCCCCAAGTACCATTTTCATCGACGAGATCGACTCCTTGTGTGGCCAGCGCGGCGGCAACGAGGAGCACGAGGCGTCGCGGCGGGCAAAGGGCACCTTGCTGGCCCAGATGGATGGCGTGGGCGTGGACGCCGGCCAGATTGTGATGGTGCTCGGCGCCACGAATCACCCGTGGGACATTGACGAGGCGATGCGGCGCCGTCTGGAGAAGCGCATCTACATCCCCCTGCCCGACGTCGCCGACCGCATCGAGCTGTTCCGCATCAACACCATGTCCATCAAGCTGGGCAGCGACGTCGATTTCGGCAAGCTGTCACAGATGCTGGAGGGGCACCACTACAGCGGCGCAGACATCACCAACCTCGTGCGTGACGCGGCGATGATGACGATGCGCCGTTTCATGAAGGAGGCGGACAAGCAAACGCTGAAGGAGAACGCGGCGGAGATCGGCCGGCAGGTGGCCGAGCAGCCGATTACGATGAACGACTTCTTGTCCGCACTGCGTAAGGTGCCGAGTAGCGTCAATGCAGAGAACATCAAGAAGTTCGAGGAGTGGAAGAAGAAGTTCGAAATGAACATGTAGACTTTTTTCCTTCCCCCTTCCCAAATGGGACCCCAAGTTTGCCTTTTTTTATCTCAAACTTGGTTGCGTTGCTCGTATGTCTTCATTTTTGTTTCTTTGTTTGTTTCCGATTTACACGTTCTAGGTTTTTTTTTTCTCTTTAGATGATACAACGCTCTTCTTTGCTTCGCTCATGTACCCTATTTAGACTTCTACAAACTGCGTTCCCAGTTATGAAAGACGTGGTTCATAGTTCATTCCAGGAGCAAGTACCATTCGCCGTCGTTTTACCTGCTTGCTGTAGCTTGTACCTTTTTTTTTTTCGATACGGTTGACACCTTACACACGCACTTGTAGCAGAGTGATTAAAAAAAATCAAGGTGTGTTGCTTTACTTGCTTCAGTACCTTCTTTGCGGTTTTGTCGTCTGTCGTTGAAGCTATCCCACTTTTATTCTCTCCTTACCTCCTTTTTTTTTTCCTCCACCCTCTCTCCCTCACCAATCGCGTCAGTATTTTTTTTTTTTCTGCGTTTGATAACAAGACTTCAGCGAATCACCGGCGGCTGCCGTAGAAACTACAGACACGAACACTTTTCTTCTTTTCCTTTACCGCCATCACTATCAGAACGACGCAAACACGCGCACACACACACAAAAAAGACCACTGTATACACAGAATACACCTTTCTTTTGCTTTCTTTATAGATTCAAGATCACAACTGCGCGTCAGAGCTGAGGGATGTCTCAGCAATCAAACGACAAACTCCGGCTGCTGCGCCGCCGCCCGCGTGCACCGTCGGCTGGGCTGCAGTGCGGCAGCGCGATGAGCAGCGCCAGGCCGTCTTCCCGGCCGCGCAACGAGTCGGTGGAGAATGTGCCGCCGCTCTCCCCCACCGTCTCACCACCCGCGCTTTCGGTGCGGGAGCGGTGCTCGAACACGCCAAGCCCGCCTCCGCAGGCGGTGAGCTGGCAGATCCCGTCGTGCAGCCGCTGCCAGGTGTGTGGCCGACTGGGCTGCGAGGCGTGCAGCGTGAGAGTCGACCCAGCCGTGACGCGGCAGAAGCTGGACCACCTCCGTCTTAGCACACCGTACGAGCGCTCGAAGCTGTTGCGCAGCACCGAGGAGCTGATGAGCGAGGAGAGCCGGCAGCGGCAGCGGCTCGTGGGCCGCTGCGAGGCCCGGCTGGAGGGGATGCGCACCACCGAGCTGATCGAGCGCCACCTTGCGCGCATCGTGCTGCAGGAGGCCGTCCAACGGCAGCAACTGTGCACGTCAGAGCAGGCGGTGCGCAGCGCGTGCGTGAGCGCCGGTGACCAGCAGGCCCTTCTCATCGCCGTGCGGTCGAGCGAGGCGGCGGTGCGGCAGGCGACGATGGCGCGTGAGAAGGAACAGTTTACCTACTTGATGTGGCACTGGGACAAGACGAAGCAGGCCGTTCAGCTGCTGCAGCGCGAGGCCGTCACCCGAGCAGCGCTGAGCTACAACGAGAACACGCAGTGGCACCGGCTGGTGGCGACGGCGGTGGAGCGTCGCGGGCGCATCGCCGATGGCGCGATGGCGCGGCTGCACTGCGGTGAGGCCTTTATGGCGGGCTACGAGGCACTTTACCAGGAGTGGGCCAGCGGGCTGGAGGGCCTGGCCGCCGCCGGCAGACGCATCAAGCTGCTTGCCCAGCAGGTGCGTGAGCGTAGCGACTTTGTTCGCCAGGCTGAGCAGAGCATGCACGGCGTGGCGTATGAGGAAGCGCAGACGCGGCACCACCTTGGGGAGGAGTTTGCAGAGGTGTTGGACTTCTTTCTTGAGCGTCACCGCACCTTCGCTCGCCAGCACGACACTCTCTTTGACCTCGAAACCTCCAACCGGCACGGCGTCTACGCGGAGGCAGGAGAGGGGTACAACGACATTTTCTGCGAGATGGCGGTGGAGGCGGCGGAGATACTGGAAAGCGAGGCGGAGGCGCGGAAGGCGGCGGAGCGCGCGGCACTGATGGAGCAGTGTCTGTACGAGCGAGCGAACGTGATGGCTGCTGCAGAGGCAGCCGGTCGCGCAGAGCTGGCAACGGCGATGGCCGACGACGAAGCCGGTGTGGCGCAGTGGGTGGCGTCGAAGCAGCGCGTACGTGAGGAGGCGTGGTGCGTCGCGCAGGCGAGCTTCGACGCTGGTGTGGTCGCCGAGCAAGACGCGCGCGCCTCCCTGTACGCGGACATCAATGCCCAGAAGGCGCAGGTGGTGCGGTGGGACGAGGCGAGGAGTGCGGCCCGCCACAGCGTCCTCGACACCGAAGCGGCGCAGCGCAGCTTCATAGCGCAGCAAGAGGACGTGTGTCGGCAGGCAGTGTACAGCAGCCGCGTGCGCACCACCCGCGCCTTGGAAGACTTCCTTGCGCGACAGCAACACGAGCGGCAGCAGCAAGCGAATGCGCTGTCCACTGCTGTTGGTGTTCTGACGGTGGTGGCGCAGGAGGAGCGTGTCGAGTGGGAGCGGCTGTGCAGCTGGGCTGCCGAGGCGGCCCAACGCGCCATGGATGTGTGCCGCTTCCGCTGCCAGGTGGAGCTACTCCACGCAGAGACGCAGCACCGCGCGCGGCTCACGCAGACGGAGATGGCGGCGCGGGGTGAAGTGCGCACTAAAATGGCGCTCTCCGCCCGCTACGTCGCGGAGGCGGCGATGGCGGCTCTGCAGGTGCGACTGTGCGGCGTGGCCACCGCCGAGGACGGCGCGCGGCAGTGCTTCTACGAGCAAGTAGGGGACTGGTACGCCTCCGTGGCGACGCAGCTGCGTGACGAGGAGCTTCGACTCATCACGCAAATGGAGGACCGCATTCGTGCGGAGTTGCGCGCGCGGCAGTCGTACATGACCGAAGATGCGCGACTCTACACGGAGGAGGAGCCGCTGCTGTCCTCGCTGTCCAGCGACGACAGCGGTGACGGCAGAGGCGGCGTTGGCAGCATGCACGATGTACGCAGGGCGTTGGTGCTCCAGACGCTAGGCAACCCGCCCTGCAGCACGGCGCTCTCCGCGGCCGCCGTGGACTTCTTAGTCGCGGTGATCGACCACGAGGGCCGGCGACGCGACGACGCGCAGGAGGCGTTTGCCGCGGCAGAGCGACAGGCACGCGACGCGGCGAGGCGGCTGACGCAGTGTGAACGTCTCGTTGCGGCGGAGAAGGAGAAGAAGGAGATGTACGACGTGTCGTCGCGGCGTGAGGCAGAGGAGCGGGAGCGGCGCGTACACGGCGAAGGGCTCGACAAGGCCCGCAGCCAGCAGAGCATCGCCGCGGAGAAGCGGCGACTGGCGGACGTGCAGGCGGAGTTGCTGGAACAACAAAAGACGCTGGAGGCCCTCAAGAACAGCATCAACAAGCAGTTCCACCGCTAGCGTGGCAGCAGCCACGCTTTCGACCTGTTCTTGGAAGGGGAGGGGCTTGTTGCTTTGTCGGCGGTTCGCAACCCAACAAGTGAGAGCCTTTCGGCTTTTGTTTCTTCTTTTTGAAAGGTTCTTTGAGTAGTTGTATTCTACAGTGCGCTTCGTGCTGTCATCCTATTTCGTTTTTCCTTCGTCCTGCTGTGTGTGTCCCCCAGAAAAAACTGTGGCTTTGCTTTTTTTTTTTGTATTCTTCGCCGTCTGGAACACAAACACACACACACACACACACAATGCTTCTAATAGACTGAATGTAAACGCGCGTTTCTTCTTTTCTTTTCTAGAATCCTAGATGTCAGCTTGTGGAGCTTTTTCACTTTTTTTTTTAATGCTCACGTTTTCTCCTATTTTGCTTTTTTTTATGGTGTCACTTTACGATGACTTTTCCTTCTTCTACATTTGTTTCGACATAGATTTCAAAGCTAATAAAACGACACGTACGCAACTCGCAGTTGATGACTCTTTACTGCATGCAGGCGCTGCACACAGCACGGTCGACCGACAGCACTGTCAACTGGAGCTTCGGTTCGTGTTTTGTGTGCTCCCATGTGAAAGACGTTCGAGTGACTTCCGCGGCGTTCTCAACGTGTAAAAAGGAGAGTGTGAAGAAGTATTCGCTTCGCTTTCCACTCGAGAGACCTTTCTCTATAGATTGATTCTCAATCGGACCACTTCTTCTTTTTTCCAGATCCTCATCATTTACACTGGCGCTTTGTCCTCCATTTACCTCAGTCACGCTACGACTACGCTTCTCTGTAGTTTTCTGCTGATCTGGTACACACAGTTCAACACACGCACACAAACAAACAAACAAACAACGACATTATGACTTCCAAGCTGGACATCATCGTGCTGGGAGCGACCGGTTTCACAGGTCGTCTCACGTGCCGCTACCTGCTGCGCAAGCCCGAGTTGAAGGGCCACTGGGGCATTGGCGGCCGTAGCCAGGCGAAGCTCGACGCGCTCAAAAAGGAGATCGGCGCGGATGTGCCGACCTTCGTGGTGGATAACGATCAGCCCGCCACCGTCGATGCCGTGTGCGCCAAGGCGGCGTGCGTCATCGCCTGCGCCGGCCCGTTCACGCAGATGGGCATGCCGGTGGTGGAAGCTTGTGTGCGGCACGGCACCCACTACGTCGACTCGACCGGCGAGTTCAACTTTGTCCGCCAGGTGATCCTGAAGTACCACGACGAGGCCACGAAGAAGGGTATTGCGATTGTGCCGTGTTGCGGCTTCGACAGCGTGCCGGCGGACATCGGCAACTACGTCGTCCACCGCGAGGCCGGGGAGGAAGTGAAGGTGGTGCGGGGCTACTTGGACCTCAACGCCGCCGGCGTGTCCAACGGCACCATCAACTCGATCAACTACGTTTTCGACCACATGCAGAAGGAGGACTACAGCCCGCTGTCTCTGGTGGCGAAGGACGCCGTGCAGCCGACGGCAACGCCGATGCGGAAAGGCATCTGGTTCGAGAACGGCCGCTTCACTGGCTTCAACATCGGCGCCGTGGGCGACGAGCGCACCGTGCGGCGCAGCAACAGCCTCCTGCGCTCCTCGGCCGTCTACGTGCAGGCGTCGCAGGGACCCTTCCTGCGCGTCCTCGCCACGACTCTCGTCTTCTACCTCGTCGGCATCGTCCTCGTCATCGGCCCGCTGCGGCGGTGGCTGGTGGGCCGCTACTTCTCCGGCAGCGGCGTGGGGCCGGCGGACCTCACCATGTCCGGCTCGCATTTCCACTGCAGCTTTGTCGGTGAGACGGTGTCGGGCAAGCAGGTGGAGGCGACGCTGCGGGCGAAGGAGGACGCCTACACCGCCACCGCCGTCTTCCTCGGCGAGAGCGCGCTGAGCCTGTTGACGCTCGCGCGCAAGAAGACACTGAAGGGCGGTGTGTTGACACCGTCGTCCGCCTTTGGCGATGAGCTGGTGCACCGTCTGCGCGACGCCGGCATGAGCATCGAAACGGTCGTGATTGGCGGCAGTGCCTCCAGTGTGAAGAAGGTCCAGTAGGACCAAGGAAACACACAAGGCAGCAGCCATGTTACCTGTTTGCACAACAGTGTTCTACCATTTTTAGAAGATGCGTGTAAGCTGCATCAGCACACACCTACACACATGCAATCTCCTTTTTCTATATTTATGACCATAAATCATGCTTTTTTTATTCATTTACGGTATTCACTATACCTCTCTTTTTTCTATTTGTTTGTTTGGTCGTTTGTCCTGTTTGACTCGAAGCGTAGTTTCCCATTTATCATTTTACCCCTTTTATCCCTTTCACATGAACAAGCTTTGTCATACAGAAACAGCAGAACCCGCAAGCGTGCACACACTTAGTTCTTTAATCCGACACGGTGCTGATGGCGTCACGCAAAACAACAGCGAAGAAAGGATAGAAAACGAGCGAGTTGGCACAGCAACGCCTCATGCACCTCAATAGGTTTTTTTCCCATCGCGCTATTTGCTTTTTTGCAAGCTTTGCACCGTAGTTTTCCAGCGTCACTGCTGCAGCGTTCGGTATGGCCGTCACCATTGCTTCCCTTCTATACATACTACGTAAGTCTCTCTTTCTAATTTTTTTTAAACTTTTCGGTTTGGCTCCGCGTTCCTGGAGTGTGACTGTGTGCTTCTTGTGGAGAAACAAATCAGCGTTCTCGAAAGTACCCGGCGTTTCTTTTCCTATGTTTCCGTCTTTTCAGATGCCTTGACAGAGGAAAAGGGAAGAATGCAATGCTGGCGCTGCAAACTGCGTTCAGACGTCGCGCACGGTTTTGCTCTAGTGATGCAATGCGTGTCACCAACCTCTTTCCTCTTTTTCCCCCTTCACTTCCTCTTCGTTTCTCTTGGAATCTCTCTTCCGCATTCGACAGTACGAAACGCAGTTCCACTCGGAGATGCGCACTCGCTTCATTTGCTGGCGTGGCGCGTTGGTGTGGGCACTGCTTCTCTGCGCCTGCAGCGCAACACTCGCGGACGCTTTGGACCCAGCTGGGCGGACGCCTCGCACCATCGCGCTGACGTGCTGCGAGCGCGCTGAGGATGCGTGGACCATTCTGAGTGCGTGGCAGCGCAGCTGTGCCAGGGCCGCGGCGCGCGGCGCACTCACCCCCGCCAAGTACGCAGTTATGCTGTCGCACCAATCGCGCTCGACAGTTCCGCCAGCGGTGGTCGCTGCGGTGTGCGACGACGGCGACGACTCCCTCAGCCGCGGCGCCATCGTGGCGTACATCCGCTACGCTCTCTGCGCCTCACTGCCACGCAGCCACGGCGATCTGGCCCGCAGCGTGTACAGTCTGCTGATGGACGAGGCCCCGGAACTGGAGGACGAACTGACGGACGACATGGAGTCTGCCTGCCGTGGCTTGCAGGGACGGTGGGTGCGAGACATTGGCGTGTGGGCGGAGCAGCTGCGCACGCAGGCGGTCCTGTCCGCGGCGCAAGCAGCCCTCTGCGAACAGCCATGTCGGTGGAAGGAGGACGACATTGACGGTGCAACCTATGACTTGTGATCGAGTTGCTTGCTGACTTCGATGTTCCGCTGCTTTGACGCATGGACTCAAGAAAAGAAGAAACGGCTGAATCCATAGAAGTGTTGACGACCAAGGTGCTAAGTATAGATGGTGCAGATTGCTGTTTCTGTTTCCCCTCTTCCACATGTCTCTCCTCTCGTTTCTTTGCCTCCTCTCTTCTTTGTGCCGTTGTCCCACGTTTGTGCACGTCGGATTGCGTAGATTTCAAACAGCTAGACACTCAGGTCACTCTCCATAGATCGGTTGCTCCTCTGCGACACACACCTCTCTATTCCTCTTTTCTTTTCTTTTTTCTTTTTTTTCCTGTTGCCGATGAGCGAGGCAGAGGCGGTGCGGTACGACCGCCAGATCCGGCTGTGGGGCAAGTCCACGCAGCAGCAGCTGATGCACACGAACGTGCTGTTTGACGGCATCGCCGGCGTTGCCGCGGAGGCGGCGAAGAATTTGGTGCTGGCTGGGGTGCGCGGCGTCGTCGTGGTGGACGCTGCGGCGGTCGGCGTGATGGATGTGAAGGAGAACTATTTGATGCAGGGCGAGCCGGGTGACACACGCGCCGCCCGCGCGCTGCGCTCGCTGCACCGCCTCAACCCGTACGTGCAGGTGTGTGGCGGCGCCGCTGAGCTCGGGCCTGGCGGTGCGGAGGTACGCGTGGTGGCCATCCAGTCCGTCGACGAGGGCAGCGCGTGCGTTGCTGCTGCCGCCGCTTCGCCGCCGGACCTTCTCGTGCTGCACGCGAGCCTCGGCAACACCGCGGTGGCGTTTGTGCTGTACCGGAAGCTGTCCGCCTCGTGCGCGTTTGCGGAGCAGTGGCGCCGTCTCGTGGCGGACCCGGCGCTGCTCTCCGAGAAGCCGGCGGCGTACCAGAGAGTCGTCCTCTCGCTCTACCTGCGCAACGCGCCGACGGCGACGCTCACGTTTGCGGCGGCGGCGGCCGCCGCCTACGAGCGCATCGACGCGCTGCACCTGCAGCAGCTCAGCGCACGCGATGTGGAGGCGGCGCTGTGCGGGGCGAGCAGCGCGGTCGACGCCGTCTGCGCCACCGTGGCCGGTGCGTGTGTCGCGCAGCACATCATCCGCCAAATCGGCGCGCTGGCGGAGACGACGGCGACGACGGCCACCGCGGAGGCGCAGCCGCACCGCTGGCTGTTGTGCGCCACCGATGGCGAGGTGGAGTGCCTCGTCGGGATGTGAGTGGGAAAAGGACGGTTGTGCTTCGCTTCGCACCGGCTTCTCTAAGGGAAACGGATGCGGCAAAAAAAAAACAGCAGGTGGGGGCTGGCAGGTTAATAGTGCCGCCTGGCCTAGGGGCACCCGGTCATCCCTCCTGGGCATCCCCGAGGAAGGCATGCCTCGGCCAACCAGTACTTGCCCCCGACCCGAAGACTCAAAGAAAAAAAAAACCCGCCGACCACATCGGCAACAACAACAAAAAAGGGCAGAAAGAGGAGAGTAGCGCGGACGGCATCGCAGAAGCGCCGCATCATTCAAAGCCGTGCCTCAACAGCCGAAACTCCCCACTGCGGAACAGATGCTGCTGTTCTTTGTTTGCTTGCTTGTTTTCGGTCGCGGCACCGCCCCCACGTCCAACGGAGCACTCAAACGGGTGTCGAGTGTGATCTTCAAACTGCTTGCTCCTGTTTCCCTGTCCTCACATTTCGTCCATCATCGCCTTTTCTTTGTGTTTTTATTTGACTATGCATTGTTATGAATGTAAGGCGGCGCATCTGCGCGCCGACGCGAGGTAGC
>AUXI01000672.1:0-13982 GCA_000482105.1 Crithidia acanthocephali | reverse complement strand
AAAATAAATCAAAACAAAACGCGCTGTAAAAGTAGTGAATCCGCGCAGCTAGAGAAAGTGGCAGCGAGAGCGGCTCTGGCGCTCACCCGTTCTTTTCGTGCACCATGAGATACGCTGAAGCCGCTTTTTCTTCTTCTTCCCCAAAAGGCAAGGTATCTTCTTCTCCTTGGCGCAGCACGTTGCTTTCAGGGCTTCGCTGCTGGAGAGCACTCCACCGCTGTTGCATGGCAGAGTGTAGCACTTATCATTCGAAGGACCAAGGTCGATGGGTCAATTTGGTACTCCAGGAGTGGAGAGCAATTTCTTCATAGCCTTTCGTGGCGGGCATTGTTGGAAGAGTCAAGGAGGTGATTGCTCTGGACGGTGACGACTTAAAATGGGTTTTTCTTCTTCTGCAAAGCTCTGCGATGTTCTGTATTTCTCTACATCACACTGTTCTATTCTCTTTTGTTTCTCCTTCCCTGCTCATGCAACTCTTGTTCTCTCATTCAGAGAAGAGCGCATTTTCAATTTGCCTTTGGCGGCTTCGCTGCACCTCATAACGTTCATTTCGTTACATTTATCTCCATTGCCTGCGTCATTGTGGACCACATCTTTACTGCAATCCCAGGAGTTTTTTTCTTTTTTTTTCCCTCCTTTAGGACACCTGAGGCAACTTCTCTCCTCTCGTCTGCAGACATGGGCCTCGTCCTTCTTGGGTTTCTGTACGCCTTTGGTGCGGCGTGCATCTGCAACTACTTCTTCATGTTCGTGCGATCCGCACGACGGAGAAGTACATTGAGCGACGCGAGAAGCTCGTGGAGGCGCACCACGCAGCGCACAAAGACGAGCCGGAAGAGGCTGCGGCAGCCGGAGCGGCGGCGGACCTGCTGCCCCACGAGCCCCTCCGCGTTGTCTTTCTCCACCCTGACCTCGGCATCGGCGGGGCAGAGCGTCTTGTCGTGGACGCCGCGGTGGGCCTCATGCACAACCAATCGATCCGCCCGGTGGAGGTGGTCATCGTCACGAACCACCACGACAAAACACGCGCCTTCAAGGAGACGGTGGATGGCACCGTTAAAGTCGTCGTCCGCGGTGGTGGGTTGCCGGAGAGCATCATGGGCCGCGGCAGAGCTCTCTGCGCCACGATTCGCATGAGCTTCGCCGCCTTCGCCACTTGCTGGGCCTACCCGGGCACGAGCGTGTTCATTGTGGATCAGGTGGCCGCTGCGATGCCGGTGCTGCGGTTCTGTGCGGGCAAAACGCCGATCCTCTTCTACAGTCACTTCCCGGATCAGCTGTGCGACCCGAATCGGAACGAGGACGGCACGCTGAAGGACGGCATCCCAGGCCACCAGACCTATCGCGGCCTCTTCGACAAACTCGAGGGCCACAGCATGCAGTTTGCCACGAGCATCGTGTGCAACTCCAGGTTCTCGCGCTCGATGACGGTGCGGACCTTTCCGGAGCTGGCAGAGAAGATCGATGAAACCAAGGATATCTTTTACCCGCCAGTAAACATGAATGTGCACCAGGTGCCCGCCGAGGCGCTGGCGCAGTCGGCGGCGCTGTGTGAGCTGCGTGACGCAGTGAAAGGGGCCGTCACCTTCGTTTCTATAAACCGCTACGAGCGCAAGAAGAACCTTGTGCTGGCCGTCGAAGCCTTCGCACATTTGTTGGCGATGGACGAGTTCAAACCGGCACCGACTGCGACGGAGGGCAGCATGGACGCAGCGAAGTCCGGCGCGAGCGGTGCGACACCGCACACGCGACTGCTGCTCGTCATCGCCGGTGGATGCGACCCTCGTCTGGAGGAGAACACACAGTACGCCGCCGAGCTCGCGGCGCGTGCCGCGGAGCTGCAGATCCCACCCAGTCAGATCCGCTTCATGCAGAACATCAGCGATGACGAGAAGGCGATCCTGCTCTCCTCGATGCGGGCCCTCGTGTACACGCCGTCCAATGAGCACTTTGGGATTGTGCCGGTGGAGGCGATGGCGTACGGCAAGCCGGTGGTGGCCATCGCGAACGGTGGGCCGTGCGAGAGCGTCGGTGACGCGGACAAGGAAGACCCGTCAACCTGCGGCGGCCTCCTGTCGGCGCCGGAGCCGGCGGCGTTTGCGGAGAAGATGGCCCACTTCGCGCGGCTGGCGACGTCCGCGGAGAAGGTTGGTGCGCAGGGCCGCGCGCGCATTCTGCAGCAGTTCAGCATAGAGACGTTCAGCTCGAAGCTGGTGCGACGCCTACTCGCGCTGACGCTTGAGAACGACGTGGAGCTGCTGAAGGAGGGCCTGGAGGATGAAAAGAAGAAGGCCAACAAGTCGGCAGACAAACCGCCTACTGCGACACCCGCCTCGTCCGAAAAAGTGAAGACGGATTGAATGACCGTGATCAACAAAAAAAAGGAAAAAAAAAACAAATCCTCGAAGCAAAAAAAAAATTGGTCTTTTTCTCCGTGAGATCGGTTGCTGTTGACTTGTTACTGTGCCGCTGTTTCATAAAACTGTGTCGTGTTCCTCTCCTCTCCGCCGGCTTGGCGGCTAAAGAGGCTTGCTGTTGTGCTTCCCTATCTACTCTACTCTTTTTTTTCCTGTTTATTTTGCGCTATCGAAACTCGCTCTTCAACAGTTTTAGCGGGGAAAAAAGTGCTCGACGATCTGTGTTTGCTGTTTCGAGAAGTTCGAGCTGAAAGAGAAATCAATGAGATAGAGGTACACGCGTCAAGCTTTGGCAAGTATTCATCCTCCTTTCTTCTCTATGAAAGACCTTTTCCTTTTAAAACAGGACCTCTGAGGTGACTTCTTTTTTTCAGATGAAACACTTTTCTGATGCGCTTCCTGCTCATCCACTGTTCTCTTTCTCTTTCTCTCTCGCTCTCCGTAATTTAGATCACTGCCACTCATCAAAACAACCACCGATTCTCTCACCATCATCACCAGTCATCGACCACTCGTCCTATACCTGTTCTAGCTCCTTTTTCATACATTTCATTTGAAAGCTCCGGGCTCATCTGCTGGTGAAGTTATCCCATCTCCGAGAAAAAAAACACGTTTCAAGTGTTTTCGTTTACGGACGCCAAATCATCACCTTTGTTCTCCTACCTTCCAGCCTTTCCAACCACTTCTGCGTCATGGAGGCGATCCCACAGGTGGTGCGTTGCCTCGTTGCAGCCGAACAGAGCTGCCAGGCTGTGCACTACTACCCCTCGTTCTGCGACTTGACTGCCGCACCGATGGTGGTGGACACCTCGCTGTTCAGCGCGCCAGCAGCGGACGCACCGGTCAACGCGGCACCGGCGTACAAACTCGTCTACGACGTCATGCGGTCTCGGGACGGCCGCATTCTCTTCAAACAGTCGTACGCGGAGCGCTTCACGCGCAGCCTCGCCCTCGCCGCCCCAGCCCACACCTTCCCAGCTGGACTGCAGCAAAGCCTGCAGGATCGTCTGCAGCAGTACATCGACGCCCCAAACGTGTACCTTCCAGGGGTAACGGAGCAAAACGTGAAGATCGTTGCATGGCTGCTGGACGGCGCGGCGGCGACCTCGCCGATCCCCGTGCTGTTCCTGCTCTCCAAGTCGTCCTACCCGGCAGAGACGATGTACCACGACGGCGCGAAGTTGGGCTTCCTCTACAACGCACACCGCGTGAACCCGAACGCGAAGGTGGCGCAGACGGCGCTGCGGGACCGCGCCGACGCGTACCAAAAAGACAACGGCATTTTCGAGGTGTTGCTGGTACACGGCGCGGCGGACCACTTTCTGGTGCCGGAGGGCTCTCGCTCAAACTACCTGCTGCGGCGCCGCGATGGGACGTGGTGGTGCAGCGCGGAGGAAGACATCCTTGTCGGCATCACGCTGAAGACGACGTACCGCGTTGTCGCAGCGTGCGGGCTTGGTTGTGTGCAGCATGGCAAGCTGACGCTGAAGGATGTACTGGAGTGTCAGTCGCTCTACATGCTCGGCACAAGCCCCACCATCATGCCTGTTCAGTCGGTGCTGCTGTACCGAGACGAGGAGACGCGCCGGTGCTTTCAGGAGGCGGTGCAGGCGCTCAGCGTGGATCTGGCGGGTCCAGCGTGCAACGCGATCCACGAATCAGATAACGGAAGCAAAGCCGAGTTGCGCATTCCCGTGGACTTGGAGGTGTCGCCGAAGCTGCGTGCGCAGTACTTCACGGAAGCCGCCGCCGCGTGATGGGGCAACGTCGTCCTTTCTAGCGTTGTATGTTCTTTTCTTTCTCGCGCGACCGGTCCATCACTGGTCGTTTCGTAAGTTTCGTTTTCCCTTTCATCGTTCTTTTATCTTTCAAATACGTTCAGCGTTCCGTTTATTATTCATAAAAAAAAGAAGAAAAAATAAATAACGCGTATGCAGCATCGAATGCAACACCGGTGATGTAGATTCTTCCTTGGACAGTATTGCTGATACGTTTTTATTCCTCGCGCAATCCGTACGTAGTTGGCAACGGCTTCTCCTTTTCTTTTTTTTTAAAGATTGCTGTCAGCTTTTGTTTTCTTTGTCTGTTTCAGACACACTCTCCCAACTGTCTCAATGATCACCTTTTCCTTTTCCTTGTGCCAAGCAGTGCTTCTTGTTGTCAACACAGTTGCTGAGTTGGTTGGCTTCGCGGCTGCGACGCATACCGAACAAAAAAGCAAAAAACACTGATACTGAGAGCAAAGCGAAGCGCCAACCGTCTTTCGAGAAAACGCTATCACCCAAAGCGGAGTCTACTAGCAAAACAGCAAAAAAGCAACAGCAACACATAACACCATCTAGTTGCACAGATGCTGCTCAAAGGCACACGGCGGCTGCTGATGCAGGGTGAGCGTGCCTTCTTCCAGCCTGGCGCATCGCCGATGGCTTCTACTGGTGGCCTGCCCTTTTACGGCAACCTCTACACCGGCCGCGTAGACTCGCAGAACTACTTGCCGCCGCATCAAGGCGGGTCGGGCTTGCTGGAGAAGAACACCACCCTCTGGGACAACCCGGCGATTCGTGAAAAGCTGCTCGCCTGCCCGTACTTTGCGCTGAGTGACCAGGTGATGTACCACAACATGGACCCTGTCTACCTCGACCCCGGACTGCTTTCGCCCGAGGAGCATCAGCTGCTACTGCTGGCGAGTCGCGCTTATTATGAAAAATGGACGACGATCTACCGCCGCCCACCGAACCCACTGCCGCAGCTGCGCATCCAGTACGGCATGACAAAGCTGCTCGACGACATCCTCTTTCTGCTCGACGTGAAGCCGGCGGTGTGCGAAGTGCTCAAGAAGGAGTACGCTGTCGACGATGCCTCGCTGATCGGCATGAACCCGAATCTGTGGAGCGCTGCTTTCCTCGATCCGGCGAACATGGACCAGCTCTCTGGTCGCGTGCTCGAGTTTGCCGGGATGGAGGAGCCAACGCGGCGGAAGTTTTTCCTCTTGCTCGATCAAATGCGCCGCATCAAGGTGCACCGCCGCGACTTGCCGAACGGAGAGGAGAGGGTCGAGGTGGTGCCCTTCCACTACGGGGTGACACTCTTCGACTTGTGCAAGTTCCTAGGGCTGAAGCCGTACAACGGGCAGTTGAAGGTGTACGACATGGTGGACATGCAAGGGACGATGCGGGCAGAAACGCTAAAGACGGAGGACGTGTACTTCGACTTTTTAATTGCACTCTTTTACCGCGCTGACATCCGTGCTGCCACCTTGTCGGACCTTGCCGATGCGAACGACAACACGTGCCGCTACACCATCACCGTGGAACCCTTTTCAGCGGACGAGCGACGGAAGGGCCGGTGGTTTTAACGCAACGTGAGTCTAGATTATGTACGAGGCAACACATCCTCCTCTTTTTTTATTATTAGATGTGTGTGTGTGTTTTGTTTTGGCGTTCACGCGTGCGGCAGTTGCTGTTCGCCGCTAGTGCTTCTTTGTGGTCACATTTCACCCTTACTGTTTCTTCTGTCCGGCCCTGCTGTCGTTGCGGACAACAGCAATGGCCCCATGGCGCAGTTTGAACACATAAGGAGACACTTTAAACCTAAAAAGCTCCGCTAGCTGCAAAAAAAAAAGAAAAAAAAGGGGCGAACAACGGAGATTTTACTACGCATTGTGACGAAACCAACGTGCTCACTATGCAGTCCAAACCCCTTTTTTGTCGTTCCCGATCGCGATGCTGTTCCTTTCCCCTTTGTGAGACAAAACGACTTGTCTGGGTGTAGTGGTCCCACACAGACATCTTTGCCAGTTGCATGCCTGGCTGCTAAATGCGCTGGCGAAAACACACCGCAGCTCACACTTGGCTATTCTTAATATCTTTCTTTCCTTTTGCCTACAAAAAAAAACAAAAAAAGAAGCCGAAGCAACGCTTCGCAACACAGCCTTTGACGTCAATACTGATCTGCAAGAGGAAGGTTTCACCACCTCCTCACCGAGCTGAAAAAGAAAAGAAAAGGAAAACAAGTCCCACATAGACGCAGTTTTGCACAGTCATTGCTTGACAACTGCTCTTTTTTCTTCTATTAGAGGCCTTTTTTTTGTTCCCTATTGTCTCAACAGTTACTATGATGAACACAAGCAGTCGTCTGTCCGGACCGGTGCGCACCACCGCGCCAAACGCTGGCTCGCCGTCCACCGCCGCACGCCGGCGTTTCCAGTTGACGGAGGAGCAGCGGCAGGAAATCCGCGAGGCCTTTGAGTTGTTCGACTCGGACAAGAACGGACTCATCGATGTGCACGAAATGAAAGTGAGCATGCGTGCCCTTGGCTTCGACGCGAAACGGGAGGAGGTGCTGCAGCTCATGCAGGACTGCGCCGCACGCGACCAGAACAACCAGCCGCTGATGGACCTGCCTGGCTTTACAGACATCATGACGGACAAGTTTGCGCAGCGCGATCCGCGGCAGGAGATGGTGAAGGCCTTTCAGCTCTTCGACGAGAACAACACCGGTAAGATCTCACTCCGCTCGCTGCGCCGCGTGGCACGGGAGCTCGGTGAGAACATGAGCGATGAGGAGCTGCAGGCGATGATTGACGAATTCGACGTTGACCAAGATGGCGAGATTAACCTAGAGGAGTTCCTTGCCATCATGCTGGAGGAGGACGATTACTGAGGTGAGCTGTGCATACACGCATATATACATACAGTCTTGGGCACAGCGTTCGGCACATATAGATGGCTGTGCTGTGAATGTAATATATAGATCGCATTTTTTTCTTTTTGCTTGCTTTGTTGGTGAAGGAGCACGAGTCCCATTGCTCTCTTCCATCGCTGCGACGAGCCACCTTTGTTTGATGACAAAAAAAATAAACGCATTGACTCTTTTTTTTTTTTGCTATTATTATTGTTTACTCTTTACGTTGACTGCATCATAGAACGCCACTGCCGCTAGAAAAAAGAGGAAGGATAAAGGGCTCAAACTGTGAGTTGCAGGTGCCGAGCATCCAGCCGGGCAAGACAAGGGTGACATTTGTTTCAGTTGTTCTCAGGTTTCTTCCTGTGATGAG
Organism: Crithidia acanthocephali; assembly: GCA_000482105.1. Lineage (NCBI taxonomy): Eukaryota > Euglenozoa > Kinetoplastea > Trypanosomatida > Trypanosomatidae > Crithidia > Crithidia acanthocephali. The sequence continues at coordinate 6,509 of AUXI01000672.1, read as the reverse complement.
CGGAGAAGCACAATTGGCCACGAAGCCTTTGTTTGAAGAGAGAAACAAGGGTAGCTAAAGCTTGGCACTATCCTTTCACTTTGGCTGCAAGCAAGACCAGGAGTGTGCGAGCGTGACTTGAAAAATGCTCGACTCTAATGCAGCTCTCATCTTTAGCGGAGTCGACAAGCGGCTGCCTTTTCTTACAGGCGCAATGTGCAAAGTAACCAATGCAGTGAAGTTGCATGATGTCGTTCCTCTTCTGTCCCTTCCATTCCTGTGCATTCTCCACGTCACCGGTCTTCTTTTTTCCCGATTGCATTGCGTTTCAAACAAACAACACTCTTCTCGCACTTATATGTGTATCTTGACAGTTTTTCTCACTTTTGCTCAGATTTCAATCTCTTTACCCCTTTTTTTTCTAGCTTCTACTTCTTTTATTGCGTAGTTTACGTCATTGGTGATGGTTGCATAGGTTCCTGAACAAAGAAGAAAAAGAAGAAGATATAATTTATCAAGAGCAAAAAACAAGGAATACCTGCTCACACCACAATCACCTTTTTTAATTCGTGTGTTTGCGAATCCAACGAAGGATCCGTCTTTCAAATCTTCCTTTTCCAGGAAACAAACACTTTTTTTTTCTTCTCTATAAGTGAGCACGTTCTTAGAGAAAAACAGATAAGCAAAGAAAAGTCTCTGAACTTCTTGCCCCTGTTTCTCTCGTGGTCACGTTCTCTCTCTCTGTGTGTGTGTTGCTTCGCTCTTCGTCTCGCGTGTAACACCTAAACTGAGTACACTGTCGTAATTGTAAAGTGTTTTTCTTTTTGGGTCTACTTTCACGCTCTTGAGCCCACTGTCATATACCAACGACACATCCACGTCGATTGTCTGTCGCTGAACTTTTTTTTTGTGTGTTCTCTGGTGTTTCTGCCAACTACATCGATCTCCTTTTGCACGCACTGTGTCAAACTGCAGTGATCAATCGAACAATTGTGTAGCGCTGATTCACTTCTTGTGATTTGTGTTGGGTTCTTCTTTTGTTGTTCCCTTTCTACCACAGAAACGTCGGGGAAACAGGAGTCTGCACATTTACCAGCACGGCACAAACATAACAACGCGCCAAAGAAACAACAACAAAAAAACAAAGAACACATTCAAACAGAAATCCTCAAGAGGAAGATTTGCAATACAAGAGCAATTGTTTTTTTTGTCTGTATTTGTTCAAAAAAGTCTTTTTTCCTTTCTCGCTAAGCTTCTTTCACATTCCGATACAGTTGAACGCTTAATCTACTTAAACACAAACTCAGCTTCCTTCCATCGTTTCTTAGATTCTAGCTTCTCATTTTCGTTTTTCGGTTTCTTTTAAGCTCTTTTGCTGCAGAAGAGAAGAGAAGACCAGGGCAGAACACGGCGCTTTTGTTTTAGCGGCAACTTCTGCAACTCATCTCTGCCGAGCATTCTCTCTTCTTCTACGGGGCGTCTTGCCTTTTTTTTTTTGCTCTTCCTCGCTATTGAAGTTTCTTCGCCTTTCGGCGAAACGAGAAGCGACTGGAGAAGCACTTGGCAGTGCACCTGCAACAAGAAGAAGAACAACAAAAAAGAGCAAAACGACTCACTTTCGCTGGTATCCTCCTTCTGTTCTCTTCTGGTTTAAGAGCCTCCCACGGTCTGATCGTTAATCACTGTTTTCACTACTAACTACTTTTTGTTTTGTTTTACTGTTGTACGACCCACGCCCTTCCTTCGCACCACCAACAGCCTGTCGTGTTTTTTTTTCCTCATTTCCATCTCTCAGAGGTCGAAATAAAAAAAGTACATCTTACATCTTTTTGTTGTAGCTAACGGATCCGCTGAGAAGCGAGCAGCAAGAAAAAAATGAGCGTACTGCAGAAGATCTTCACGCCGAGCAGCTCCAAGAAGAAAGGCTCGCTGCTGCACTCCGACCTGGACAATACGGAGAAAGGCTCGCACTCCTCGCCAAAAGCCTCTGCCTCTCTCCGCAACAAGCGCAAGCCATCGGACGAGGACGACGATGAGTGCCTCGGCCGCAGCGTGTCCATGACACTCAACTGCGACCCGGTGCCTTCCTCCTTCAAGACGAATGCGAGCTTTGCGAACCAGTCCAAGCCAGCCCTAGGCCCAAGCTCGCCAAAGTCGTTCCGTGCCAGCGCCTCCTTCTCCGGCACGAACAGCCACCTGGACCGCCACCACCAGCACAACGCCACCCTCGCCAGCAGTGCCTCGCGCCACAACCGCAACTCCCTCTTCGACAAACCTGCCAGCCAGGTGAACAGCAGCTTTGCGCCAGGCGACACGACGGTTGCTGGGGCTGGTGGGACGACGAGCAACGGCACCGTCAACCTGTGGCGCCTGCCGTGGCAGCAACAGAAGGTCGTGATGTGCCCGAACTGCCACCGCCCGCGCAAGACGGACCGGGCCACGACGTACGTGTCGCGTGCCGACTACTCGGTGCCGCAGACGTCGAACCCGAACCTGGCGGACGACATCAGCGAGGCCAGCGATGACGTGTCGTGCGAGGACAGCGAGGGGACTGGGCCGCTGGCGGACTCCATGACGTTTTGCCGCTGCGGGGCCGCGATGGAGGGTGAGGTGGTGGAGCCGAGCGCCGCGACGGAGGAGTGCCCGCCGGTCTTCGTCGTAGAGACGCAGAAGTCGTCCACCGTCGTGCTACCTGGCACGATCGCGAACGACTCCGACAGCGACACGGAGATGGAGGGCTTTCAGCGTTCATACAAACTGTCCCTCGTCTCGCCGCTGACCTCGTCGTCGCTGCGACGGCAGCAGCATCCCGGGGCACTAGGGCAGCAGGCACCGCAGCAGCAGACGACAATGCAGCACGTGCCACCAACGCTCGGCACCGCCTCGCGTCAGGCGTCGAGCGCGACGTCGATGCCGAAGGTGAACTCGTGGCTGAACGACCAGCGCAAGAACGAGGTGCCCGCCTCCTCGAAGCCGAAGCCGATCTCGTAGAGAGCGAGTGAGAGTCAGCAGCGACAATTTAAAAAAAATAATGTGGGATCGTGTGCGGTGCAGACGGCACGGACTTCGAATGAAGGCGGCGCAAAACCAACGCGAAAAATCGTAGGGTGGGAGCTGAACAACGAAATCGCTCGGATCAAACTCCACCTGCGAGGGACGCGACTGCGCTGTCTGACGTGTGTGCGCGTCTGCCTGCTACGACGACACAGGACCTCATTAAACGAACAAGAAACATGAGTTTTATCAGTTTCGAAAGGCAGAGTTCACAAGCTCTCCCGTTTTTCTGATGGTGATGATGATGATGAGGACTAGCTTGCTCACCGCAGTGTTTCCAACTCCCTTTTCATAGGTTCCCCCTTTTCTTTTAGTCGTTTCCCGTTCGCATATTCGTGAATGCTGGCGGTAACCGTAATACGCACATATGCTTTATACGCCACCGCCAGTTCCCACTTGGTGCTCGTCTCTCTTTCACCCTCGTTCGTCGACCGTGGTGATGCTTGCAGACCAAAAGGGAAAAAGGAAACTGACCAGAGCTTTGGGAGTGTTATTTTCACAAACGGATGACGCAAGTTGATCCTCTTCTTTTTTGCCTTTCACCTTTTTATTCCCCAAACCATGTTGTAGTTTCCTTTTTGATCCACTACTCTGTTTTCTTTTATTTTCCCTTCTCCTCTTCTCCTTTTTTTTTTTTGGCGGGTGTGTTTTCACGGTTGAGGCCGTTCTTGAATACGTTCTTCTTTTCTTTTTTAGTTTGTAAACGAAGTAAAAGGCGAGCTGAAGGGTGTGGAGTAGCTTTCCACCCTGACACGGAGGCTCTTCCTCTTATGTTCCTGACACTTACTCTCTTGTGTTCTCGACGGACTCCTCCTTTTCCTTCCTTTGCTGAGAACGGTTTGCTTTATAACTGCCGCCGTGTGTGATGAACGGGCTTGAAACAGAACCTTTTTTGTTCTTGTTGGTGGGCGGCAATATTGGATCACCTTGAGAAAAAAGGAAGTAAGAGGTTTATGTGCAACGCTTTTCCGCAAAATCGAAAAGAAAAAACCCAAAGAAAAAAGCGCACTTCTTCTTTCTTCTCTCCGTGGCCCCCTTTGCATCTTCCCCACTATACACACTTGCCTCGTCAGTTTCATGTTATACGTAGTAGAGCTCTCTTCGTTGTGTGACCCCACCATTTTTTTTTTCGTGTTCTCCCCCTTTCTTGTGGGTTTCCTGTAACCTGCCTTTTTTTTTTGCTGTATTCGATTGACCTCCTCTTTTCCACATTTCTCTTCTGTGCACCTCAGATTGAGGACTGCATATACGAACGCAAGCGAAAAAAAAAGTCCGAGTGGGTGCACGGTCTCGCAGCTACGCAATGCTCTCTCCCCGCTGTGTTGTCGTTGCGGTGCACACACACCACTCGGGCATCTTTGAAGAAGAAGAAAAAAACTTTCCGTTTTGTCTGTTGTACAACAAATAAGGTTTACCTCTTGTATATCTATAAAACTTGTCTTGCTCTGCTCATAATACTCTTGTCGCTTTCTTTTTTTTTTTGTATTTTGATGACGCTGAATGAAAGTGAGACAAAAAGGTACGCGTTTATGTTTTTGGTCCTTGCTGCAGCACCGCATTCCTCCTTTTGTGATTTCTGTCGATCGCAATGAACTGAAATCGTTTTTTTTTCTCTTCTTCTTCCTTTGTGTCTGTGTGTCTTGCAGATCGAGGTTTTATGTCTCTTAAAGCTAGCAGATGGAAGCTGAAGGGTACTTAGAGTGCAACTGCTGCGCACCAGAACGCTGTGAACGCTAACCTTTTTCTTTTTTTTCGTGTTCTGATTCGATTGTGAAGCGCGGTTGACAGGTCATTTGTTTTCCGATCGCTTGCCGTGCCCGTATCCTTGACGACACACGTAGCAACGGCGCGCCTGTTGAGGAAGGACAACATCCGAAACTAGTCGTTCTTCTGGGCTTGAAAACTGTGTGGCAGAATGCGCGATGGCGCGTCTGCACGGTCGAGCAGCCTGATCACTTGAACGGAAGATTATCTCACTGCATTCAGTGTGTCGTGCGTGCAGACCCGCGCGTTTTTCTTTTTGTTTTCGTTTGTTCCGCGTTCGCCGCTATCTCTCCTGTTTCTTTTAGCCTTTCATCTACTTTTTTTCATCTTGTTCCAACAATTGTCTCGAAAGCTCATTATCTAAAACTAAACTATAATGAGGACTTTTCAATTTGATTACGGTTTTTTTTCCTGTTTTGCTGCTTATTAGGTACTTTTCTTCAAATCCTTTGCTTGCATTTGATTTGTTCGCTGGCGCTTTGTCTGTCTTCTAAAAAAGGTGTTTTCCTTTGCATTTCTGTTCCTTTTCCTTCTTTTCTTTTCCGTCGTTCAAAGAAGGCCCAAAACGGAGAACAACTGCAAGCGTTTCCGAAATAGGATTGATTGCATAGGCTCACGTGACATAAGATGCATGTTTCTTTTTCTTTTCTGTCTCAGCAAAGGGGTAGTTTGTGCACCAGAACTCATGCGAAGATGTGCGTGTTTTATTGAGAGTTTGGAACAACACAAAAATGTCTGAGAGAGATTCAGAACGGTCCTGTGCGCAAGTTATGAGCGGACTCAAAGCCCATTGAAGTGGTCTAGAAGGGACGATTTCTTCCGTGCGACACGGCCTCTGATGAATTCTGAAAGCTCACTTTCAGCTGTCTTTTTTTTTACACTTTCAGTTACGTGGCGAAGCAGTGTTGTATGACCACACAGTTTTTATGTTCTACACCTCTCTTTCTCGCTCTCTCCGAGTTCCCCGCGGCACATGCATTTTTCTTTTTCTTCCGCTTTCACGTGTTGTGTGTATCTGTGGCGTACCTTTTCACTCGATTATTTTCTCTTGCTGAGAAAAAAAAAAGAAGGCAATGAAACACTTTTTGTCTATGCTCTTTTTGATATGGTGAATCTCTTAGTACAGGTACTCTCTTTGTCCGTTACGTTTCTTTCTTTTCAGATTTCGTCCGCGACTGTTACTCTCCTCGTGGGTGCTGTATTCTGTTGACATCGGTAAACAGCACTATCTATGAAAGTTCTTAAAACAATAGACAAGCAGCATCATGGCTACTTTGTATGTGTACTATTCTCGTTCCCATTTCGGCTTGTGTGTATGTGTGTTGGAGGAAAGAGTGGGCAAGGTGTGGCGGCTGTGCGAGGCGCAAGTGCATGTCCGCGTTCCTTTGCACCACCCCACTTCCACAAGTGGTCGGATCCTTGTGCAGTGAAGCCTGTATCTGCGGTGACAGTTGTTCTGCAGCTTCAGCCAACCGATGTGGTGTTGGCAGGTATCCTACTTCGCAAAACTTCAGGTAGTGCTGCACACTATCACTTCTTACACAATGGGAAATGAGGTTTATTATTATTAATATGTTTTTTTTTTCTGTGGAGCAGTAGTATGTGAAAAAGGACAAGACATTCGGCTTCCATCTGTTTTCTTTTTTCTACTCTCTTTGCTTTTTTTTTACATTTTCTTCACAACAACAGATACGAAAAAACCGACTAAAAAA
>AUXI01000671.1:0-13995 GCA_000482105.1 Crithidia acanthocephali | reverse complement strand
AGGTACCGTGTCCGCGTCTTGAAGAGTGTACTCCGCAAGTTGGTAAAACGGCTCCCCCTCCACTCTCTCCGCGGCATCAGCCGGGTAACTCAGCTGGAAAGGCATCGTGACTGCACGCCAACACGAAAGCTAACAGAAAGGAAGTGAGGAGAGCAACACGAAGGAGACCGTGTCTACCCGTTTACATTTGTTTGCGAGGTCAGGGGGACACAATAACAATAAGAGCAACGGAGAAGAAAAGAAAATCCAGGGAGGTAGAAAGTCAAGTGGCTGAACAGATCAGCGCTTGGAGGCGTCTAAACAAAAGAGGGCAAAGAGTACCTGCGGATACGGTTTGAACAGCGTGGCGAGCAGAGCAAAACTACCATTTCCGTCTGCAGTACACCTTTGCGCAGTGTGTGTGTGTTTTTCTCTCTGCTTTCTTGCAGACGGTCGGATGTCATCGGAGATGCGAACTGAGCTTGCTGTATTCTGTTTTCCCCTTTCGCACCAAAGGCGGTAGGTAGTGGTATTTGAAATCAACAGCAAGGAAAGAGCGGTCACTGGATAAACGGAATTCAAAAAGATTGACAAGGCGCCACAGTGCATCTAAGGGAGTTTCTACGCTTGAATAGAGCACAGAAGAAATCTAAGTCTAGTGTAGTAGTAAACAGAAAAGGAGACAAAATTTAAAAAAGAGTCAGTAGTACACGGGGTGTTCCTTGTAGCGCACCAGACCAGAAGAGGAGCGGCGTGGGGTGGATCGGGGCGTCGGCGGCTCGCTACCTTCACTGCACGGCACTCGCCTCAGACGATGCTGGTGTTGCTGCCGTTCCTGCGGCTCGTGCTGGGAAGGCTGCGGGTAGAGCGGCTGCTGTCGCGACCTCGACGGGGAGTGACGCAGCGCAGAGGCGAGCCGGACATCCACCGTGTCGGCCACGCCTTCCACCGTTACTGGGAGTCGCAGAATCGGTGCGTCAACGAGGCGCCCAACGTCACCGCGCACTGGATCGCGGAGGCCATTCTCAGCTCGGCATGCTCGTACCGTGCAGCCACGTAGCGCCGCAGACGGGCCACTCCTTCCACATACCCGGCCGGCACACTCGCGGACGGCCCCGGGGCGGGGTGGTACGACACGCGTGGCGTCGACGGTGCCTTGGCGATGGCGTCGCTGCTCCGCTCCGCCTCTGTCAGCTTGGCAAAGTACGACTGCGTCGGCTTGTTGTACCGCACCGCCTCGCCGTCCCCGCCGTCCTTCACTGCTGACTTCTTCGGTGTGTAGGGCGGGATGGAGGGATGGAAGGTGCACGCCGCTGCGGTGGCTGCCGCCTCCTGCGCCGCTGCGGCCGCCTTCGCCTCCTGCCGGTGCCGCTGCTGCGCAACACCGTTTTCGTAAAGACGGAAGAAGACCGCCGCAGAGGGCCGCGTGGCGGCGGCAGCGGCAGCGGCAGCGGCGGACGACGACGGTGGCACGCGGACAGGCGAGGCGGCAGCGAGCTTTTTGCGCTCACTCGACACCGTCTCCACCGCGTAGCGTGGAAAGCGGCGTGCCGGTGAGCCGCCAGTGCCGCTCGGCTTCGTGTGCGACCGGCCTTTCTTCGCCTTAGCCGGAGAGGAGGTAGGCGGTGGTGTGGCGTACGCTGCAGCTGGCGGCACAGGCGAGGGTGGGGAGAGCACCACCGTGGTGTTGTTGTTGTCCTTGTTGCCGGGGCAGCTGGATTGGGCAAGTGGTGCGGAAGCTTGTCGCGGCGGTGTACAGACCTCTCCGCTCCTGCCCGTTGATGCCGCCGCAGAAGACGCAGCGGTAGAGGAGGCGGACGATGACGGCGACCTTGGCACTGACGGCGCCACCATTGCTCCCTCACTGTGCAGCTTGTAATTCTCCAGTAGCGGGAGGGGCGATGCGAGGCAGTAGCTGCAGATGCACTCGGCTGCGCGTGCCATGTCCACCGCCTCCGCGCTCGGCTCGCCCATCATGATGTCGTACCAGCAGTCATCCATGTCCTCGCTACTCCAGCCCAGCGAAGTTGCCAGGCTGCTGAACTCGCTGTAGTTGAGCCGGCCGCCGTAGCCGCCGCGGGAGCGCGAACGTGTAAGGAGGTCGATGAGGTGTTCGTTGGTGCGTCCACTGCTGCCTCGCACGCCATCATCAGAAGATACGGAGCTGCAGATGGATGCCAAGTCGCCGTTGCCTGGCGTCTGCGCCATGGTGGTGAAACGCAGCAGCGGTGATGCGATGCAAAGTGATGGCCGGTGCCGATCTTGATGGTATCTGATGAAAAAAAAAGGAAACAAAAGAAAGCGCGTTCGTCGCCTGCTGTTAGTGGTTTTGATGTGTGAGCAATCACGATCAACAATGAGGAGATGAAATGCTGTGCCGCTTCCTTTCGTTGGTTTTTCTAGCTAGCTGTGGAGGGAAGGAGAAAGGGGGAGAAAGGCAGTTGACCGATATTCGTAAGGGACACTTTCATCTTAGAAAAAAAAATGAGAACATACAAGAGAGAGAGAGAGGAAGAGATTGCAGTTGGAAACACACACACATACACACACACACACACATGACAGGGACGCAGAAAGGTCAGATGTTGCATGGAAGAAAAGCTACTTGAGCAGCAGTTGATACACGGCTTCCCACCTCAAACGAAGAACGTCGCAAAATGAGTGCGTCACCTCGGAGTCGTGTGCGACAAAACTCGTTCTCTCTCACAACAGTATGATCACTGTGTTGTTTTTGTTGTTACTGCTAGTCTTTATGTTATTTGCGTTCCCGCTAGTGGAAGCGCTGATTGTTGTAGTGTTACGTAGGATGACAAGAAAAAAAAGCTCTTTGCCGCACTGCTGAGCAAGAGCACCAGTACCACGCAACAACACTCATGGGGCTTGCTTTCTTGGCAACCACAAGTATCCCTCGCGCGAGCTTTAGGCAAATTTCAATCTACGTAGGTCGCCGTTGTTCTGATAAATGCTTTCAATAAAAAAAAAGGGGTGCGTGTGTGTCTGTGTGTGGGCTTTCCTAAGCGCGTTTGATCCAACGTGCGGCTGCACTCGCACCTGACAATACAGTTTTTGAGGTGTTTTGATAAATAGCTATTTTTTTGTAACTTAAAAAAAAAACTAGAGTGCCTTTTATGGATGTAGTTGGACTCCATTGGGTAAGTAAACGGTGAAAGAAAGAAAAAAAAAACAGCACCTCCATCAAAGGAATTAAGAAGAGCAACGGCGATTGTCGCTTTAACAACAAGAAGGAAAAAAAAAGCGTCAGTGATTGCAGCCACGGTATTCCATCTACTAACGCTTTTGATTCTTCTGCAACTCTCTCTTTTTTTTCACTTTTAGATAAAATAGAATTAGCCAGTTCTCTGTTGTGGTGGTTATCATTCTCTCGCATGTGTGTGTGTGTTTGTCAGTCGTGGTCACAAGACGTCATTGCGTGCCAAGAAACACGCCGAGCTGCGCTGCTAGTTGACAAGAAGTGAAAAGGTACGACGAAAGAAGCTTAACCTAGGTAGGAGCTTTGTAGGCCTTGGTGCGCAGTGAGGAAGAAGCAGAAGAAAGCAAACACAACTGTAACCCGACACAAGGGAAGAAAGGGTACTTTTCTCAAGTACCACCCTCACCATTATCTCAGCAACAAACAAGAAAAAAAGAAGGAATTACTTAAAAAAAGGAAGAATTGCCCTTTTAGAGTCTCTTTTAGTTAAGATTCTTTATTACGTCGGAATTAAGAGGCGAGTGAGGACGCTGCTTTTGAGACCAAGAAAAACTGAGGAAACAGAAAAAGGTCAGAAATACTGGGAAGAGTAACAATGGTCTAGTGAAGGAGAAGAAAAAGAAACAGGAGAGGCGAAACGCATATTACTTTGGGAACAAATATGAAAAAATACGTTCAACGAATTCAGCAGGTTTCAATCAAAAGCGTCACGGTAATCGTTTGAATAATGAAGAAATGAAAAAGAAAACTAACATCGAAAGAGACGAATGAAAAGTAAAGAAAACCTGTGCTCTTGACAAGGAGGAAAAAGCTAATTGAGGGCACGCTTGTTTTTTTTTTCTTTTCTGAGACTTAAAACAGATGCAAAAAAAAAGGGGGTCTCTCGCTCACTTTTGTCCGAAGAGTCCTCGACGCAAATGCGCCGACTACCGAAGATAAAAAAAAAGAATATACAAAAGATAAACAAGGGGTACCTAAGAGGAAGCGTCAAGGAGATTACATATAGAAACCAATAAAACACACAGAACACCCGATGTGAGCTCCTGCTGCACAGCTACAGAGAAAAAAGCACCACCGGCGAAGACAAAGCGCACGGAAGAGACAACGGGAGCGCAAACAGCGATCCACTAGTCTTCTCTCAATGCGTGCGTGTGAGTGTGTTGATGGTGGCAATGGGTAGCCGCATTTAAAAGTGTGCGGAGTGTATCCACCTCCCTCATATTTTTTTTCTTGCGAGTAAAACGACAGATCGGCAGGGAGGACACGGAGTCGATTGAAAAAGAAGATAAAAGAGGTGGAAAAAGACAAATCGACAGAAAAAAGAAATTCAATCATTACGAAAATACGAAAACAAAATGGGGAAAATAAGAAAAGGGACAAGAGAGGTCCCAGTGTGTTCCAGGTCTGCTCACGCAGTGGCGAGATTAGCGGAGGGTTGACAGTAAGAGGGCCGAACACACTGTTGGGACAGTTCTTGGAAGAAACAGTGAATGTCGAGCACCACACGACTCTCCTCCATGGTACGATTGCATTCAGCCCAACTCATGTTATCGTTCAGCACGTGCCGCCGTGCAAGGGAGCGACCACGCAGAAGGTAGTAGTCCCACGGCACCTCCTGTGCCAGCGCGTGCAGCTCGGTGGCCCGTGCTGACGTCCACGGCCGCAGCCACTCGCGGATCTCCTCAAAAGACTCCGCGCTGAGGCTGGCCGACTTGGACGGTGGTCGCAGCAGCCGCTCGCGTGCCTTGGTGCTAATGATGGTCTCACAGTTCGCATCGAAGTTAGCGAGCAACGTGCAAATGCGCTGGCGGTCGTCAGGGCTGAGAAAGCCGACGGCGCGCTCGCACTCCAGTTGGATGGCCTCCACGGTGTCGGGCTGCACAAAGCATGGGATGGCGTCATCGTCGAGCATGTCGGGGGCGGTGGAGAGACCGCGCTTCATGCACGCCAGCAGCGACGGGCTCACGGCGATCTCCAGCACGCTCAGCAGCGGCTCCGTGTACTGCGTCGAGTAGAGCGCCGGTGCATCTAGAAGAGCGTCGCGGCAGGTGGCGAAGCCGAAGAGTCGAATCTCCTGTGTCGAGTTCAGTTTCTCCACGGAAATGTGAATGCCCAGCGGGCTGCCCCAGCAGGCGAGGCAGCGGCGCAAAAACTCCTCCTTCGAGCACCGCTCCTCCACCGCGTCGCCACACGCGTTGCGCTTAATCAACTCACAGTAGGTCTGCCACGACTTGGCGCACTGCATCGTGAAGGCGCACACGCTGGCCGTGAGGACCGTATAGAGCCGGTCCAACGGCGCACCGCAAAGGTGCAGAGAGAAGTTGGCGGACCAGCTCGTCCTCGCCTCGTCCAGCAGCGCGTACGGCGCGCCGCTGTCATCGCAGAAAAGCTCCTCGTAAATCGGCGGGTTTGCCATGAGCACCTTGGGAATGTGCAGCTGCAGCGCGCTATCCGGCTCGCTCTCGATGCGGTCCGCCAAGATGCGGACGAGGACGCCGGAGCTCAAGTTGTTGTGCCCTTTGCCGTCCTCCTTGTACACGTAAGTGACCAGCGGCTTTACAGCAGCAATGCGGGTGTTCTGTAGGGTGTAGGAGTGGGCGATGCGGACGATAGTGTCATGGGTGCCGTGGTGCAGCACGACTGGGCACTCCACCTTGGCGATGATGTCGATGGTGCGGAACCAATTGTAGCCGAAGAAGTTTGCGATGGAGACGGCGTTCTGCGAGAACTCGTTGATGCACTCGCTGAGGGCGGTGAAGGGACACTGCAAAATAACGAGGCAAGGTTGCTCGCTGACCGGCAGGGCCGCAGCGAGGAAGGCCACTGGGGAGGCCCCGAGCGACCGTCCACAGAGGACAATGCGGCTCGCTGCGATGCGCAGGTGGCGGCGCACAAAGAGGTAGGCGGAGAGCGTGTCCTGGTGTATGCTTGCCTCTGTGATCGGCGTACTCGAGAGCCCGTAGCCCGAGTACTCGAAGAGGAGCACGTTTACGCACGCCTCTTTCGCCACGTAGCGCAGCTCCTTGTACGCCATCCCGATGTCCACGGCATTCGGGTGGGCGTAGAGCAGCAGGTGTGTCGCCTTCGGCTGTGTGAAGAGGTAGCCGTACGTGAAGCTGCCATTCTCAGTCTGCGTGGTTGGGTCAACGAGGGGGATGTGGACAAGTTTGTGCGGATGTGTGGTCGTGTCGTACGAAGACTCCTTTGGGCGAGGGAAGATGATGGACTTGATGAAGGCGTCGAGGCGGCTTGCCATTGTGACCCAGCTGCGCTGACGCTTCAGCTGAGAAACAAAAGACGACAACACGAGCGTGTGGAGAAACAGAAAAAAAAGAAATGAGACAAGGGTGGTAGAACACGAGAGTCAATGATTCAAGGAAGAAAGAAAAGAAAAAGAAAGAGTGCCTTCGCGAGTGTCATCGAGAGAGCGTTTGCCAGTGTTCCAAATCAACGCCGTTGCTGAAGCGATCACCACCGCTTGACGCGAGGACGCTGTCTCTTCAAAATACTGTCAAGGGACCGTCAGTGGCTCCTCGTGTGTGTTGCCCTGCTATCAGTGAAACGACACACTTCTGGGATTGCTATAAGCCGTGCCGCAGCGTGCGTGCTGGGCCATGTAAATGATTTTACTTGTAAATTGATGATTGTCGGGGCCTATCGATGTCGTCATGGACGACACCTGCTCAACTAATAGAAAGAGGAAAGGTCGATAAGCGGAAGACTGCATCTTTTCTTCTCTTCGAACACCCACAAGACATGCGCATACGAGGTGGCTGCAGAACATCCTTATCACAAGTCCTCCAGCATCGAGAAGGCGTCGTAGCGGTAATCGCGGTGGGTTGCAGGGCAGATGTGCTCATCCCTCACGCAGCCCTGGTGGACTAACAGCCCGCTTGGGAACACAGCCACCACCGTGTCAGGGCGTATCCTGCGCTGACACACCGGACACACCATGCTATCCTCCAACACCGCGCACCGCGACAGCTCTCGCACCTGCGTCTCCTCCGCGGTCATCAGCTTCGCTCTCAGCACGCTGCTGTCGATCGCGGACATGTGGTAGGCGGTCGCGGCATCACGGAACGCGTGCAGAAGAAAGGCGCTGAGCTGCGCAAAGGGAAGATCATCCGGCAGCATGGGCAGCACCAGCGCCGCATCCACGCCATCGCAAGTGTTGAGGATTGTCAACGCCTCCTCCACCCGCGGCGGACCTTCGGTGGGCTTCAGGAGAAGTTCCAGCAGGGCGGTGAAGGCGTCGCCGCCGTCCTCGCAGCGCACGCCGTTCGCGTACGCCGTTGCAGCGGCCATGTCGTCACCCTCGCGCAAAAACATCTCCACTGCGCTGCGATGCGCTCCTTGGCGGCGGAAGACTAGCGCGCGTTCCGGAATGCACTTGGCTTTGATGGCGTCTGTGTTGAAGAACTGCCCTGCGGCGTCGAGGTTGACGTGGGCAGAAGTCAACAGAAATTCATCCAACCGGCTGCGGTAACGCGACATCACCGCGGCAGCGAGAGTTGCAGACGTCGGTGCAACAAAAAGAAGTTCACCTAATCCTCGCCAGTACTGCTCGTACAACGCCTCCTCCGTTACACGCACCCGGCTGTCGGTGAACAGCAGGAACAGGAACGACACGAGCAGCAGCTGCTTGGCGGTGTGGCCAGGCACCTCCTCGTAGTTCTCCAGCAGACGCAGGGTGGTTGGGTACTGTTGCACGTTCTGCGCTGAAAAGAAAATGCGCAGTCCATTGTCCGGGGGTACGCAGCCCACGACCCAGTAGAGGTGCTGCGCGAAGAGCTGCTGCTGTTGTGGCAGCGCACGCCGACGGAAAAACGTCAAGGCCGTCACGGCACCAATGAGCGCATTTACCACGGCAGTGCTGTTCGATGTGTCCGTCGCAGCGGCCCACTGCCGTACTGTCGTCTGCGGCACATACGCGTCATCGCTTGACGGGAGGCTGCTGTGCTCCGCAAAGCAGCGATGCAGCGCCTCCAGCACACTCTTGCTGACGCCCTTGTCCGCTGTCGACTCCCCACACACCAGTCGCTGCAGCTGCTCCGCGGCTGCCTCATAGGCCCCGTGGGCCTCCCATAACACCGTCAGCGCCACCCATTGCGCGTGTGCACATAACACTGTCACCGTATCGTCCTGCTCGCACCAGTTCTCGCCCTGCACCAGCGCCAGCAGCGGGGCCTCAGTCTTCAGCGTGCACCAAGCCACGACGAGTGCGCGGTCAACGCAGCGTAGCAGCGCAGTGGCGTCATCGCTGGCGAGGAAGGCGGCACCGCGCAGCAGCAGGGCCAGGCGGCACGACTGCAGGTACTCGACAAAAGACGGCAGGGCAGCCGCGGTGACTACCGACGGTGCCTCCACCGGCAGCGGAGGACACCGCCTACGGGCGGCAGAAGACGACAGCGATGACGATGCGTCTGCTGACGTCTCCGGTGGCATGAAGCCGGGGAAAAGCTGGATGGCCAGCCGCGGGTCTGCGTCAATCTTACGCAGCTCATGGAAACAGCCCGGGTAGTCGGCCAGTGTGAGAAAGCGGTACATGGCGCCAGCCACGACGACACGCTGCAGTGTGTCCGCCTGCACCTCATGCGGACACAGCTGGCAGAGCAGGTCTGCTGCCGCAAAGAGCCGCCGCTTTGCGAGGGTCTCCGCCTGCACCGCCACGGAGTTGCGCATCAAGAAGAAAAGTCGGCTGTTCGCGTCTGCTGCGACGACGGGGTGCCGTGCGAGCGCGTTTGCCCTCGTGCCGCTAGTCGGCATCGGGCAGTCATAGTCCGTCCACCAGCACTGCGAGACCCTCGCCAGCTTCGGAATATCAATGTACTGCAGCAGGCTGCATGCGCTGCCGTTGCCCTTCACCGATGCGTCGAGGGTGGTAAGCAGCGGGAGACGCACCTGCAGTGTGTGGGGGCCGGTGGCGTGCTGCGAAATGACGAAGGGGTGTTCGTACTGTATCGCAGTGGGCGGGACGGAGCTCCACGGCACCCGAGAGTCACCTGGCACCTCACTGCCATCGGACAGCAGCGCTCGCATGCCACCGCCGTCGCCGGACACGAGTACTTCGGGTACCGGTGCCATGGGCAGCACCAGCGGTGTGGCCCCTGACCGCGGTGTGGGGTACAACGCGGTGCTCGAGGAGGAGGAGGTGTGGTAGAGGAAGTACTCCTTCCGCCCCCCGAGCATAAAGCTGCGGCCCAGCCAGCCAAACGTGCGTACGCCGTCCGGCAACGCCACCGTCTCCTTCAGGAGAAACTCGAGGTTTGCAAAGGTGGCTTCGTAGATGGTGAGGCGGCGGCGCTGCAGGGCAGCCAGCGCGAGCACGCCACGCTGCTGCTTGACGTGAAACGAAATAGTGTCCTTCAGGCCTGTGATGGCAGTGACCTCACGCAGCGACAAGGAATGGTGTGCATCCTGCACGCTGCTGCTGCTGTTGCTGCTGTTGTTAAAAGTGTACAGCACGATGGTGTCACCGACAAGCGCGAGGAGGTGGCGATCGCCGACGGCAGTGAGCGCGCGGACGGGCTGGCGGCGCGGGTCGGCCAGCCGCTGCAGCAGCGTCATCGACGACGTCGCCAACACCGTCGGCAGCATCGTGCTTGCCGCCGTCCCACTGCCTGCAGCTGCCCTCACCGCTGCACAGTGGTAGGCCACCACTTTACTGTCGCTGGTGCCGACGAAGAGGAGGTCATCGCGGGTGGTCATGCACTCGACTTTATCTGGGATCGGGTCGCTGAGGGACACGACGCGGTACGCGTCTACCCGAAGCGTCTCCCCTGACTCGCCACTCTGCATGATGGAGAAAAGCAGCAGCAACGGAGTGTGAGGGTGTTAAAAAAGATGGAGCAACTGCTCTGCGATAAGCAATGAAGAGAAGCGTTTGCTGGTAGTTTTGTGTTTTCTGTCGCTGCGTGTTAAAGACGCACACATACCCCAGAATGAGAGAGAGAGAGAAAGGAGGTTTGTCTTGTAGAAGATGCAGATCATACAGAGAGCAGCCGCATTGTGAGGAAAAAAAAAAGATGATCAGCAGGGATCAAAGTGTACAGCCTGTATGCAAATAAAGCCGCATGAAGCACCTCCGCTGCTGCTTTCGTAGCACCATCGATGTGTTCAAGCGCCTCTTCCAGTTGCAAACTCTGCTTCTATCGGTCTTGGAAAGGCATCTGCTTGCCAAACAGCGGGAAAAAGCTACGATAAAAAAAAGGTGATCTTTGTTATGGTACGCAAAACACAATCCACCTGCTCACCACTGCTCCGAGGTCGGGTCAGCGTCGTCAATCACGCTGATGGCCTCCCCCTCGAATACCAGCAGCGTGGACGGGTAAGGTGCGCCACCCACGCCGCCAATCTTGCGCAGGTGCAGCTGCGTCATCGGCCCAGTCGCCACCGTAGATTGGATCGTCATCTTCTCATGCACGGCGCGGGTCAGCGTGCTGTAGCGCTCGAGGAAGTCACCGAACTCGTCCACGCACTCCCGCATCGCGCGGTTGTGCCGCTCACTGCAGTCTTCGCTGAGCAGCCGTGGAACCGCGGCAACCAGCAAGTCGCAGGCGTCAACGTAGGCGAGCGGCACGCCGAGGCCGACATCCACCACGTGTGCTGTCTGCAGCACGCACCGCAGCGACTCCACTGGTGGGGATGCCGTGAGAGCCGACGACACAGAAGTCGAAGCGTCGTCAGGGGGCAGAGAAACGGGTGCCTCTGCCGCTACCGCTGCAGCAGCACGTGTGGTGGTAGCAGCGGTGGAGACGTACGTGATGGCCAAGATGAGGTAGCCCAGGGAGTCCTGCAGACGGAGGGCCGCGACGCTGTCGGACAGCAGCTGCCACAGCACACGGTGCGTGTCCACAAACTCCACAAGTGCAGTGCCACCGGAGACGGAGGCAGCGTACTTCGGGTGGCGTGCCGCTAAGGCAGACCGCAGCAAGGTCTGCAGTTGCGCCTCGTCAACCAGGAAGGGCACCGCAACCTCGCAGGTCTGGTACGCCGTGTCCGGCATCACCCCGCCGTCGCGCTGTCGCACCAGCGGAATGCGTGCGATCTGCTGCACAAAGACCGGTGCGGTGGAGGTCACTTCATTCACCAGGAGGAGGGAGTTGCTGAGGTCGTTGTAGCTCACCTCCGCATCGAGTGTCATCGCCTGCTGACGCAGCACCACATTGTAGCCCACCACCACACTCTCTCCTGAAGGCGGCGGTGGTGCAGCCACAGTAGCGGTGGCATCATCGTCGATGGTGCAATTCGCATCTGCAGCGTTCTTCCTCCTCCGCGCGCTCTCCTCCGCAGCCGTAAAAAACGGATCCTCCAAGTCCGCAAGAAACGGTGGCCACGACGACAGCTGCGTCCCGAAAGGCAGCAGCAGCGACGGTGGGCCGCGGCGCAGCTTCGCGTAGAGAAAGAGCAGCATCCACGGCGAGGTCATGAAGCTCACGGTGCTGCCATACACACAGCTCAGCTCAATGTCGATCAACGGTGCAGCCGACACCGGGGAGGTGATGACGTAGGCCCAGTAGTTGCGACCGAGCACGGAGTAGCGCGTCGTCGCCTCCAGCTCATTCAACGACTCGATCTTCAGCAGGTCCACGCCCACGTCCCCTTCCGGGCCGACTACCGCACACAGAGCGCGCAGCAGCTTGCGCATGCACATGACGCTGTTGATGTACTTCTTGGCCTCCCCACCAAAGCGTTCCATCTCTGCCCAGCTGATCTTGTCCAGTAACGCCAAGAAATCTGGCACCATCTCATAGGGCATCTTGCCCACCTCGAAGAGCATTACGGCCTGCTGCTTGAACGTCGGGTCCTGGCTGAGGTTCGTCATCATTAAAAAGCCCGTGAGCGTGGCGTCGTAGAGGAGTGCGATGCGCTTTGCCGGGTGGCCATCGTTCGACGGCAACGGAGACGCGCAGGCCGGCACACCGCCCTCTCCGCGGAGCGTGGAAACAAAACCACCACCACCACTTGTGCGATGGCTGCCGCTGCTCCCCGCTGGACTGCTGACGTCTCCCTTCCCCGCCTTCGTGGAGCCGTTGGTCAGCCCTCCCATGGACAACTGCAGCTGGTAGCGCGTCGCCGCGATGACCCGCGCCGCCACCTCCTCCTGCCAGCTCGGGTGGACGCCGTCGAGCGTCGCGGCGTCGAGGCAGGCCGGCAGCGTTGGCGACTTCCACTTCACCAGGCCCAGACGCAGCAGCAGCTGCACCGCACCGCACACGTCTTCCTCGTCCAGCATCAGCAACTGGGCCAGCAGATTCAACGGGGTGCGGTCGTCCACGGTGGAGAGCACGCGGTACAGCAGCAGCTCCTGGGGGTCGTCAGAGGTGCGGTTCATCACGAAGTTGCCGGCCAGCGGTGGCACGACGACGTACGACTCCGGCGGCACATCGAAGGCGCTGAAGACGAGTCCGCGCTGGTACAGACGCTTCAGCGCTTCCTTTGGCAGCTCGTAGGTGTAGACGGTGTCTTTGGCGAAGACGGTCTTCGATAGCTGGAGCGCCGCCAAGCTCTCCGGACGCACGGCAGCGCTGCCTTTGCTCACCAGCATACGGTAGAGACCCACGTCGTCGCCCGACAAGCCCTGAAACTTCTTCTTGAGAACATCCGCGGCGTAGTCGATGGTGGCGATGGACCAGAATGGGTCGACCGTCACCGTGGGCAGCAGCTCACGTGGCAGGTACTCGTTCACAAAGCTGCGGTTGACGTGCCAGCGCAGTTTGCTCCGCACTTCCTTTGTCAGTTGCAGGTACTGATTGCGGCCAATGCCCAGCAAATTCAGCGCGTCAATGGCCGTAAAGTTCGGCAGACGGTCGTAACTCTGCTCCTGCTTCAGCAGCTCCGCGAAGATCCCTGTGTAGTACGACAGTGGTGTCTCACCTGTGTAGAGCACGACGCTCTTCTGGTGCACGTAGGGGTAGAGCTGCAGCTGCTCGCCGGCAAAGCGCACCATCTCCTGGTAATACGCCTCCTCCTTCACGCTCGTGCGCACAAACTCGGGTAGACGGTAATACGCGTGTCCGCGTAGAACGGCGTACTGAATGGACTTTGTTTGATACTCGTACGGTGTCATGCGTTGCTGCAGGGAGGCGGGCAGAAGGCCGTAGGGGACGCGGCTCTGCAGAGCCTGCTGCAGCTCCGTGCCGTCGACGGAGGCGGCCATTGTGGTGGATGACGTTTCTTGCAGGATAAGAGAGAAGCAGCAGGAGGAGAAAAACGAAAAGGGGCTGCAATACTTCTATCGAATTGGATGGTGATTATTGACAGAGTGTACCCTTCGCGATGCAAAGGTCAGGAAGAGAGAGGTAGAGAGAGCGAGGGGTAAAGAAAAAAAGGAGCGTGAATTGTGAGTGCAGTGGACCGAAGAAGAAAAAACCTACGCAAGTGTTCAACTCCTTGTCCTCCCCGCTTTCAAAGAAATAAACAATGAAAAATCTCAGTCGACTCCGCTATGTAACGCAAGATGAGAAGGAGGGGAAAGAAGAAGAAGAGAAAGTAAGTAAACTTATGATGTCCTTAATTAGCGGATCATCGTGTTGATGGGTCAATCTGTTTCAGCGATTGCCCGAGACATATTATTAGTTTTTCTTTGTTTTATTTCTTTGGGAATGCATGCTGTTATCAAAAAAGTACTCACAATCTACATACTCACGAAAGGGAGTTTGCCTCAGACTCATCATCTTGGGCTTTTCCACCTCTCCCCTTCGCAAGTCGTACCCCTTCGCCCAGTCAAAGGCTGACAGCGGTCGTCCGCGTGATGGCGCATCCGCGGGGTTTTTGGCGGATGGCACATACGTGTATGTGGCGCG
>AUXI01000670.1:0-14001 GCA_000482105.1 Crithidia acanthocephali | reverse complement strand
TATAACCTAAGAACACTAGAGTGATTACTGACAAACAATCGGCATAATAATAATAGAGGCAAGTGAAACATATACGTGTATGACATGTATAGCAATTATAGTGGATCCATCAACTACCGAGCTACAACTAAGGGAAACAACGCGAATGGAGAAGGAATCTCTTTTTTACTGCTGCTAGCTCTCCTGCCTCCTGTATTCGAGTGTGAACAACCCAAAACAGCCGCAGCGCGTCTTCTTCTTGCGGCGTGGAGCGGCATTTGACGGAGCAGCCGCAACAGCTGTATCACTCTCCACTGCGCTGGTGACTTCAATAAACTCGATGTCCGAGTCGTCAGACCCGCTTGCACTCTGCACCGGAGCAGCTGCAACTTTGACACTCTTCAGGTGGTGATGACCGGCGTTGAGGAGCACCGGCAGCTCTTCGAAAGCAATCCGCTTGAGCAGCTCCGTCTCTACCATCGGACAGGCACCGCGCAACATCACAAACGAGTACAAGTCAACGCGACGCGCCTTGTTGCCTTCACTGATGTGCACGAGGTACTGTCGCACAAACATGCGCAGGTACTGCATGTCGAGCAGCTCTCTCGACGGGTCCTGAAAGAGTGAGTAGAAGCTGCTGCGTGGGTCGCGACCGAGGAACGCACTGGCGATGGAGCTGCGATTTATAGTCACGTACGGCAGCGGACCAGCGGAGAGACCGTGCCGGCACAGGTCACTCACGGACGACAACGAAGAATCGTTCTTGAGTGTCTCAGCTCGACTGCTTCGAGGGAGGCAGTCCGTTCCTGCCCCCACGAGAGGCGTTGCGGCGCTGCTGTCGTGACCGGCATGTGCGCTACGCTGCCCATCCGCATGCACCTTGGCCAGGGGAGACGATGGAAAGGCAGAGGCCAGGCCCCTTGCAGAGTCGATGTCGACCACACCGTCCGAGCCCTGAAAAAAGAAGGCGTCGGCCCCAGCATCTCCGTTGCCGCCGGACTCACTACGACCACCCGCATCAGCACGGGGACAGCCAAATGGCTTGTACAGCCGTGCGTTCACCGGTAAGCCTTGGGCGACCAGGCTCTGACGTTCCCGCTCCCGGTACAGCCGGAAGTCGGCTTCGGTGTAGCGGTTCACGTGCATCATCGACACCGCAAACTTCGTCACGAGCGTCACGAGCCCGGTGTAGTAGTACGGCGGTCGCGTGCCGTCGCGGCAGCCGCGGACGTGCAGGATGACGCAGCGGCCAATCAGCTTCACACTTGTCACGGTCATACGGGGTACGTTTTCTACACAGCCGTTGCGCCACACCACGAAGCGCGTCAGGTACTCTGGCGAGCTGCGGTCAACGGTGCATGCTGCCGGACGCGGTGGACGCGTCTTCGCGATTTCTCTACGCATCACGTGGTGTGTGTGTGAAGAAGGGAGTGTGTTGAAGTCTTGTCAAGGACTTAGTTGGCGGAAATTGTGGAGACTCTTTTCTAAAAGATGATTAACAGTGTCCAAATAAAAAGCTCCTACAGCAATGTTGTAATTGGAAGATAGAGGAAGGGCATGAGCAGAGAGCGGGAGAGAGAGAGAGGGTACAGTTCTGGAAGAGGAGAGGCAGCTACAAGGAAAGAAAAGATGAAAAGAGCAGCGACTAACTGCCGCCACAGCGTGTGTGTCATTGACACCCATGATTTACTCTAGCTGAAGACTACCACAACTACGATAAACAAAAAGAAACGTTCTTCATCTTTTTTTTTTTTGCGCAGACATAGCTGTCAGAGCTTCCTTTCTTGGTGTATGAAAAATGCCTGTCAGCGAGCATATTTGGATAGTGAGAATTGGTACTTTCCACGTGTGTGTTTCTCGTAGCACAATGAGAATAAACAGCAGTGACTCGTATAAACAGCAACCGGAACAGAAACACAACAACAGTGGAGTCGCAAGTGCCAGCTCACGCGTTACTCTTCGACATCACCCACTACGCTCTCCACTGCAGCTATCAATATCACAACTGAAAGCGTTGGTGAACAAGAAGTACCGAGTACAAAAAGAAAAAGGAGTGAACGAACCGTATTAGCATCTCTCCCCTGCGCGAGACATTGAATTGAAAACGCAGCTGTAAAGGAGGAATCCGTTAGTCCGGCAGAGGAGTAGCGCAATAAGATGACAGAAAACGAATCAAAGAACAAAAAAAAGCGCCTCTTGGAAACGCCCGGGAAATCAAAACCGCAGCAGCAACAAAGAGAAGAGATGGAAGAGGAGAATTCATTAAAAAAAGAAAGTGGGCACTTCAATGAGCAGAAGATATCTCGTCGCAACAAGGAAAGGGGTAATAAAAGTAAACAAAATAAAAACAAAGAAAGCAGCTAGAAGAGTTTGCAAAGGCTGCTTTTTGCAACCACACTTTGCAAAACAACAACAAGAACACAAGAAAAGGTGAATCAGGTTTTGCCGTTGATGGATCTCAAATCGATTACTCTATTCTCGCACCGATTTTGGAGGCAGTAGACCACAGCTTCCACAACATGTACACAGAAAACGCAAACAAAAGAAGGAGAACGGCAGCAAAGATGACGAGAGGGACCAGCTGGAGTTGAACACGATTCCACACGTACGCGTAGCACGGTTCGGTATAACGCAGCCTTTGCTCCGTATCGAACAGACAGGTAGCGTCACAGCCAGGATAGGTATAGTCGTACAGGCACTGAATCCAAAACCCACTGCAGCTGTAGCGATCGTAGAACTCACACAGTTCACTGCTAGGAGCAGAACTCATGAAAGCCGCCAGCTTGTCGTTCTTCAGGTGCTCCGCAACAACAACGACGATCATAACGCCGCAACCCAATCCACCGAGCGACCACATAATGCGGAGTACCATGGTCAAGTACGAAGTGCGCAGCGGCACACGGACGTACACGCTGTGCAACACCGTCAGCACTCCAGCAATCGCCCACACAACAATGGACGGAATAAAATAGCGGAGTAGCGTCCGCTCGTAGGAGACGATCAGCGTATCCCTCATCACACCCATGGTGACACCCAGGTAGACAGTGAAGACAACCACAAAGAACAAGGCAACGATGGCGACCAGAAAGGTGATCTGCGGAAGGCGGGTCAGGTAGAGGATGCCCGTGCGAGAGAAGAGTCCTTCCGGTGCCTGAAAAGCCTGAATGGCCTGCTCGCGGCGGATCTCACGGGTGCGCTGCCGCGTCTTCTCTTTCTCGATGGACCTGTCAGAGCGCATCAGTTCAGGCAGCTCCTCGCGCGCCACACGGTTCACCAGCTCGCGGTCCATGTCCGGGCAGGCACAGCGGACCGTCACAAACGCGTACAACGGCACCTGGCGTGGGTTGTTACCCTCACTCGTGTGCACGAGGTAGCGCCGGACAAACATGCGGAGGTACTGCATATCTGTAATTTCCTTCGATGGGTCCTGAAAGAGCGCGTAGAAGCTGCTGCGTGGGTCGCGGCCAAAACGCACGTCGTGGATGTTCTTGCGCAGAAAGGTCGCGTACGGGATCGGTCCCAGCGACGCGTCACAGTCGCGGAAGTGCTTGTGGCGCAGCGCACGTGTCGACGTCTGTGGTGCCGCTTCTGGGTCCGGCTGTTTCGGCGAGTTGACGGACTCCTGGGCCTCCACCTCCTCCGCAGTGCGGAGGTCCAGAGCAGGGGCGAGGCTGCCGGCGGCATCGAGGCGCAGCAGCGCGGCCCCGTCCTGCGTGCTGGCCAGCCCACCATCCCTTTCCACACCGACTTCACCTTCCGCCGTGTAACCGTGTGAGGGCAGGCCGCTCCCACGCGCAGTCGCCGAGGGCCGACCAGCCTCCCTCTCCGCACGTAGGCCGTCCTTCGTGACTTGCTTCTCACGCGCAATGTACGCCTTGAAGTCGTCACGGGTGTAGCGGTTGACGTGCATCAGCGTCACGGCGGTGAAGGTGACGCTGGACACCAGTCCGGTGTAGTAGAAGACCTGCTCCACCTCGTTCACCTTGCGCACCACACAGAAGCTGACGCAGCGGCCAATCAGCTTCAGCTCCGGTGCCGTCATCACTGGGAGGTTTTCAATGGGCCTGTCGTCGTGGATGATAATGTTGTTCACCACGTCCTCCACGGAGACCTCAACTTCTTCGTTTTTAGCCTCCGCCGCAGCATCGCTGTTGTACAGGTCGCGCATCTCAAAAGGCTCGCGTGCAGCCACCCCCGTTGGCGACGTGTCGCGTGTCTCGGAGTACTGATTGCTTGGCTCTGCCACAACGGTTCGCGGCTCCACGAAGACGGGAGCTTCGTTCGGGTCTTCCCTTCCAGGCATGGAAGTTGTAGACAAGGATGGTTTCTTTTTTTGGTGGTGCTTGACTCAAATGTGGCAGAACACGTAAAGGAGCTTTGTGACAGCTGAGGACGAGAAGGGAAATGGTAGTTGCTCGATGGCAGCAGAAAAAAAATATATAGAAACAAACCGAGATAGAGCTACACTAGTTGAGAAAAAAAAAATCAAACAAAACAGCTGTGTTGAAAAAGGATTTGTATTAGTTACAGTTACAAAACAAATGCTAGTGAAAAGCCTCTTTCTCCAAACTGAAAGAAAGAAGGCTGTGATTCGAGACAGTTTATAAGGGTGCCAAACAGCGCACTGAAGAAGGTGAGCCAGCGGCGTGACAGAGGCACAAGAAGAAAAGAGTGGAGGAGAGAGAAGTGGAGCTGGAGGGAGAAATAGTTGACACACACTGCTGCGACCAGCGAACACGTTTCCATTCTTATTCGTTTGTCATCCAACACAGCACACACACACGGAGACGCAGTACTGCCATGAAGAGTTGTAGAGAAGCAGAGGCTTACATTGAAAAAGCGACTGGTATACGCAACTTGCTTTTTGGTGTTTAGAAGAAGTCTTCTGTCCGGATAAAAAAAAGAAAGGTAAAAAGAGAAGCTAGATGGAAGAGGAGGAGTATTCCACATGCAAAGTCAAGGGGTACGAAGAAAGGAGGTTGGAAAGACGAACAGAAAGATACAAGATGAACAGTTTGTTTTTCTTTTTTGTTGTTGTTGTGAACTGAGACTCTAAAAGCGGGGAGATCAGTTGTAGAGAGAAACTGAGAGGCAGCAGGATCGTGGAAGAAACTTGTTGTTTCAACACCAAAGGATCGCGACTGCGTTCTCTCTCCCTCTCCGCACGAGAACCATTTGTAGCGTATATAGAGGAAAAAGTGTGTGCAGGTTGTTCAAGGAAAAATCAAAATGAAAGAGTAGAATCACAAAAGGGGGAAGTGCCTTCAGAATCGAGAACACTAAAAAAAAAACCCACGATTGTGAATGCGAAAGGAATATCAGACAGAAGGGAAAGAAAAGCGTTTGCGCTACAGAAAGCGGCAGCAATGGTTACACATGATATGCTGCCCTACGTAAAAGAGAAAAAAGGAAAAAAGATACTGGAACACAAAGAGACGAATGCGCTACTCTACACACAATCTACAATCTTGGCACATGTGTTTTCACATACAAGGCTGTTTGCCGTGAGCACTGCAGAAACCTTGCAACTGCGAGAGCTTTTTTTGTGTGTGGAACAGGTAATAAACAAAAAGTGAGAACAGAAACCGGCTCTTCAACGCTGCGCATTCTTTTGCACCACTACGAGCGCGGACTCACAGATCGCAGCCGGTGTCCATGCCGAGGTACTTCAGGTGGTCCGCGTTGCTGCTGCCCGACACCGCGTTGATGCAGTTCGTCGCCTCCGCCGTGAGGCTGTCGTCGCAGGTCTGGTACGTCGCGTCGTCCGCTGGGTAGTAAATCTCAGACGGCACGTGAAAGAAGCCGAGCCAGTTCGTCAGCGGCGGCATACGCGGTACCGGGTCCTTGGCGTGTGTCACGTGGAAGTGCGCCGCGTTGTCCAGCAGGTTTACCGCCCACGCCGCGTAGTCCTTGTTGGCTACGCGCAGTGCACCGAAGGTGTAGAGGGAGACGAGGGGCCGAGGGCTGAAGCCGTAGCGGTCGATCTGCGTCTGCAGGTCCGTCGCCGCCAGCTGCGCCATGGCACCGCCCATGGAGTGCCCCGTGACCAGCACCGAGTAGGTCGGGTTCCACTGCAGTGCCCCAATCACCTGGCGGCGGATGTAGTAGCGCAACGTGCCGTAGTAGCCCTGGTAGATGGCGTGCACCTTGCAGTTGTCGCCGCAGCCCATGTTCGAGTCGTAGGCGACGGGCAATACGGCCGCTGAGCCGATCATGTTGGAAGCGTCGGTGGCACCGCGGAAGGCCACGACGACACGCTTTGAGTCGTCGTCCACGCCCACGTAGGAGAGGAGAGAGAGGTCGGGGTTGGTGACCAGCGCCGCCACGCGGAAGTTGTTGTGCTGCTTGCACGTCATGCCGCACGTCCACGACTCAATTGCGCTCTGCGTGCAGTAGGTCGCCTTGACAAAGTAGAGCGCGTCGAGCCCGTTGGCGTGTGTGTAGGGCACCGCGGCGCTGGCAGGTGCGGGTAGGATACAGCACGCACACAGCAGCGCCAGGAGTAGAAAATGACGGCAAGAAAACATCACGTCCGCTATGAGTGTGTGTGTCTCTGTGTGTGCTACGGAATGGAGTTCGTGACGATGGGCAACAGGAGGAAGCTGAATGGGTGCTCAGAGCTACAACATCGAGGGAAAATAAAAAGGGAGAGTGAAGAAAGGAAGCAGCAAAAGAATTTTGATCAGCAACAACAACGACAACTTGCAGGTGGAGAGACGTCAAACACAACGCAGCACTGAGAGCAGACGTGTCGAGTACATCGGTGTTAACCTACATTGTGGAACTGCACTACAACAGTCTTGCAAGACGTGGAAGCTAACTCAAGTGAGCACAGCTAGCGCTTCATCTAAAAAAGAACCTTCTCCTTTTTTGTTTGTTCAAATGGAATTGTCATTCATATTTCGGATGGTTCTCTGGCATAGAAACAAAAAAAGGTTGATTATAAGTAGCGTTTGCAGTCAGGTAAAGAAAAAAAATAGTTTTGAAAATCCATACACACATAAACTAGCCAGAAAAAAAAAGAAATGTAGGAAACTTCCTGAACCCGTGGCAGTTGACGCTAGTTGCATCATTGCCATTTCCCACAACTGGCTTCTTGCTTTAATGCAGAACAAAATAAGTTTAACAAAGTGATAAGAAAGAATACAAAACAAAGAAGCTAAAAGGCGGCGTGTGCTTTCTCATTGACACAAGCACGAACAACGTGTGACGGCGAGTGCAAACACGTGAAAAAGGGGGTAAAAGCTATCACGACAGCCCTGCAGATGGACGCAGAAGGAAAGGAAGAAAAGGTTTGGCGAAGAATTTCATCTTGACACCGTGTGGAAACAACCACGAAAACAAAACAGGAGGAATAGAGTAGGCGTGGGCTAGAATCCCTGCCTTTAGCGTTCGCTTTTTTTCGTTAACAGCTTTAAGATAGAGTCGACCAGCACAGCGCTTGAATGCCATCACAGGATGAAATCAAAGAAACTGAAAGGCATCGACGCGGCGTTGGAATCTTTAATCATTACAGAACTCGCTAGAGAAAGAGAGAGAGAGAGTAAAGGAGAAAATGAATGGGTTTGGGAAACAAGGGTGAGGGGGAGTAGAGGGAGGAGGAGAGTCTTAGAGTGGCGCCGTCCATGGGTCACATGTGACGCCTTGAAACGTTACTAACAGGTTGAAGTAGCAAAACGAATTCTTGGTTGCTACTCAGATGAAAGGTTGGGGCACAGCTTAGAAGATGTTCTTCGCGTACTCCCAGGCAAGCTCCAGGTAGAGCTTCCACGGCAAGGTTGGCACCGGCTTCGACGGGTTGCACGCATCGCAGCTGCATTCGGTGTTCTCACCCATGTAGTAGAGGTGATCCACGACCTGCGCGGAGAACATGTGAATGCTGCACTTCCGATCCTGCTTCGTCACGGTGTCCACACACATCACACGGCTGCTGTTCAGCAGGTTCTTGTAGAACACCTCGTTGGGCGTGTGCGCGTAGTCGCAACTGCGGAACGGGACACGCACGACGGGATCGCGAGCGTGTGTGATGCGGTACATGGCGCCGTCCGCGAGCAGATTCGTCAGCCACTGCGCAAAGGCAGCGTTGCCCACACGCGGCGCACCGAACGTGTAGAGGGTGAGCGTCTGCGGAGACGTCGCGTAGTTGCCGCTGTTCAGCTGCTCTTGCAGATCAGCAGCCGCCAGGGTGGCGAGGGCACCGCCCAGCGAGTGGCCCGTGGCGACGACGCTGTAGGTCGGGTAGGCGCTCAGCAGGAACAACACCGCCGCACGCGTCTGGCTGCGCAGGGAGAGGTAGCTGGCCATGAAGCCGGTGTGCACCTTGCAGCCGCGGCCACAGCTGGAGAGGCGGTCGTACGGCGTCTGGATGAGGACGATGTTGGCCAGCCAGTTCTGCAGGTTGTCGCTGCCACGGAACACCACCACGATCTGCGCGTTCTTGTGGTCGAGGCCAACGTAGCCCATCGTACCGGCGTCCTTGTTGCCCAGAACCTTGTAGGTCTGGAAGTTTGGCACACCCGAGCACGCCGAGCCGCAGTTCCAGAGGTCCACCGGATCTGGGTCGCAGTAAGACGCGCGAAGGTAGTAGTGGTAGCGCCACGCTTCCGCCTCGCTGTACGGCTTCATGGCATTTGTGGTGGTGAGCTGTAAAGCAAAGAGGAAAACGGCGCACATCAACAGCGCCGTAACGGCACTGCGGCGGTAGACGAAGCTCATTATGTTTGTCTTTCTTTTTTGTGTGTGTGTGTTGGTGTGATGGATGCGAAAACACGAAAGCAAATGCTGCTTAGAGAGTTTGGCTTGCAGAGACAGGTCTCGTCTGTTACGGCTTCAGAAAGAAAATGTACGCAACACGAAAACAACAGAAGGGATGACAGCAATGAAGGGAAGGAGAACCAATTCGAGAGTCACTATTTAAAATCAAGAAGTGGACGAATGCCTGCGATTTCTCAGTGTACAGTATGCAAGAGAGCAGAAAAAAAAAGAGAACGGGGCCATTCACGAATCTTCATCTCTTACTACAGTTTCAGCGGAACAACAGTGATCGGCTTCACACGTAAACACTGCGCTCTTCCAGGCAGAGTGCCTATTGGGATATTCAAAACATATCGAAGGTTGTCGGGAGTGTTTTCATTCTCTTCTTTGATGTGCTCTTCTCAGATTTGACAATAAGGCGAAAAGAAAAAAAGAAAGAAACGAAGACTTCTTCAGATGCACGTGTTTCTTCTATCAGTGCATTTGCATGAATTACAAACAGAATTAAAATTGAACGTATGTTGACACTCTATTTGACGTTGATTCACAGTCAAGGAAACAAGCGAGTGATGGACAGGAAAAAAAGAAAAGATGAATAATCTGTTTAACATTTCTGCAAAAACTGTGTGTAAAAGGTGAGAAATAGCATTGAACCGTGGCACTCACAGCTGAGCGTGTGAACACCGTTTCTCATAAAAAACACCGCTGCAGAAGTCTTCGTTTGAAGGAAAAAAAAAGAGAAAGAGCATTACGACTCAGGCTTCCCATAGCATCATTTGCACACGCACAGTCAACGTGTGATCGCGTGCACTTCCTTGATAACCGTTAAAAAAAACGTGGAAAAGAAAGCTATGCGGTAGCTGCGCCAATAGAAGAAAAAACAAAGGCTTTGCAAGGTAGCAAAGTTAGGTATAAACGTTTTCAGAAGAGTGAAACAAAGGAAAAGAAAAAAAAAGAGAACCTTTTGATGCATGACGAACACTAGAATAGACATCCTGGGCGGTAGAGCCCTGTTCGCAATTATACATAGATAAGTGCACTTTATGGCGGGAACAGAAGGAAGATTGCCGCCGCCTAACACCATTTGAGGGGTGTTGTACTTGCACTCTCTTATTTTTTAAGTTCAAACCCAGATGGGGAAAAAAAAGCGATAAAAGTATTGCAGGAGAGAGAAAGAGAGATGGTAAAAAAAAAGGGAAAAGGGTTTTTTGTGTGTGTGTGTGCAGATGCACACAATTGAAATGGAAACCGTTTTCTAGGCGTCCATACGAAGAGAGAAGTGACTCTCTCTTAGAAGATGTTCTTTACATACTCCCAGGCAAGCTGCAGGTACATCTTCTTCGGCAAGCTGGGCACTGTCTTTGTTGTGGTGCACGTGTCGCAGTCGCACTCAGTGCTGACGCCCATGTAGTGGAGATGATCCTCGACCACAACGGAGAACATGCCGATGCTGCATTTCTTGTCCTGCTTCGTCACGGTGTCCACACACATCACACGGCTGCTGTTCAGTAGGTTCTTGTAGAACACCTCGTGCGTGACGTGCGCGTAGTCCCAGCTTTTGAACGGCAGACGCACGACGGGGTCGCGAGCGTGTGTGATGCGGTACATGGCGCCATCCGCCAACAAATCGACCATCCACTGCGCAAAAGCCACGTTGCCCACACGTGGAGAGCCGAACGTGTAGAGGGTGAGCGTCTGCGGAAACGGTGTGTAGTTGCCGTTGTTCAGCAGCTCCTGCAGATCAGCAGCCGCCAGGGTGGCGAGGGCAGCACCCAGCGAGTGGCCCGTGGCGACGACGCTGTAGGTCGGGTAGGCGCTCAGCAGGGTTAGCACCGCCGCACGCGTTGCATCGCGCACTGAAAGATAACTCTTCAGGAAACCTTCGTGCACCTTGCAGCCGCTGCCGCAGCTGGATGAGGTGTCGTAGTCCGTGTGCACCACCATGATGTCGGCCAGCCAGTTCTCCAGGTTGTCGCTGCCACGGTAGGCAACCACAATCTGCGCATTTGTGTGGTCGAGGCCGACGTAACCGCTCGTGCCCATGTCGGCGTTGCTCAGCATCGTGTAGGTCTGGAAGTCCGGCACCCCCGAGCACGCCGAGCCGCAGGTCCAGAGGTCCACCGGGTCAGCATCGCAGTAGGATGCACGAATGTAGTAGTGGTAGCGCCACGCATCGCCTTCACTGTACGCCCGCATTGCAGCAGTCCCCTCGAGGAAGAGTGTCGAGAGGAGGGCTGCGCAGAGCAGCAGCACAGTGGCGGCTTTGTACTGGAAGAAGTGGCCCATTGCTGAACTCAGTGAAGATGGAAGCGGTGCACGCTGATGTGGAGGTGAGTCGGTGGCGGGCGGAGGAGTGGGATGCGGAACAGTACGAGAGGTTTAAGAATGGGTGTAAAGCAGTCGAAAACGCTAGATCGATGTCTTATGCTCGCTGAAAAATCAGCACTTCAAAGAAAGAGGTGTTAAGTTTTAAAGACAGTGAGCGGTGGTGACAAAAGAAGAATTTGGATGAAGACGAGTAAAAAAGGGAACACGGAACAGCAATGCAGGAGAAGCACGCTGGTGTGTCAATCATATATTGCAGGGCTCTCTGGGGAACGCCACTGCAGACGACAACTCTTCTTCCTTCTCGAAAGAAGCACAACAACGGAGCTCGCCACTACTGCAAAGCAAGATTTCCGACTCGCCAGTGGAGCACACCTTCACTGCAGACAACCATCAGCTTACATTATTCTTTTCTTTAATTTTCCAGTGTGTGTGTTTAAGAGGTGAGGAAGGACGAATGAAAACAGAAGGAGAATAGAAAGCCTGCATGGAATGGAAATCATCTGCAACCCAGAAACACCAAAACAAACAACAACACGAAAACGAATGATGAAATGAAGTGAAAACCAATATATAGCCTGATGAAGAAAAAGTCAACAGTTTTGAAGAAAAGGAAAAACGAAATGTAACGTTGTAAACTCAGATATGTTACGTGTTGAAGAAAAAAAAAGAGCATGGTAGACTCTTAAAAACAATGCTCAAGACAAAGAGAGTGGTGTCGTTGAGGCGCGTCCTTTTGACGGACGACACCAAGCACCAATAGATGAAGAGAAATCACGCGCTTTGGCATGCAGAATTAAAAAAAAAACGAGAACAGCAAAGGTGCTGCAGACTCGTTCGCTCGTGGTGAAAACACTGTCTGGAAACAGACAAAAGGAAAGGCATTGTTGCCGTAAAACGTACATACACGCGCAAAAAGAAGAAGAAGCATGGAAAAAAAAAAGCAAACCATCAGTGGGGACGTAAGAGGAAGAGAGGATCTGGTTCAATGAGAGAAGATTGAGACGGTTGCTCTACAACCTCATCTGTCCTTGGTGCAGTGCTACAGTGACGTAGTAAAGAGAAGACTCTCTAGAGCAGCCGCACCACCACCATCAGACAACATTTCAACTAGAAAAAGCTCTTCACATACTCCCACGACAGCTGCAGATACGTCTTCCACGTGAGGCTGGGTACCTGCGCCTGTGGGTTGAATGCGGCGCAGTCACACATCGCGTTCTCGCCCATGTAGAACAGATGATCGAGCACCAGCACAGAAAACTCACCGGCGCTGCATTTCCAATCCTGCTTCGCCACGGTGTCCACACACATCACACGGCTGCTGTTCAGCAGGTTCTTGTAGAACACCTCGTTGGACGTGTGCGCGTAGTCCCAGCTGCGGAACGGCAGACGCACCACGGGATCGCGAGCGTGTGTGATGCGGTACATGGCGCCGTCCGCGAGCAGATTCGTCAGCCACTGCGCAAAGGCAGCGTTGCCCACACGTGGAGAGCCGAACGTGTAGAGGGTGAGCGTCTGCGGAGACGGTGTGTAGTTGCCGCTGTTCAGCTGCTCTTGCAGATCAGCAGCCGCCAGGGTGGCGAGGGCAGCACCCAGCGAGTGGCCCGTGGCGACGACGCTGTAGGTCGGGTAGGCGCTCAGCAGGAACAACACCGCCGCACGCGTCTGGCTGCGCAGGGAGAGGTAGCTGGCCATGAAGCCGTTGTGCACCTTGCAGCCGCTGCCGCAGCTGGAGAGGCGGTCGTACGGCGTCTGGATGAGGATGATGTCGGCCAGCCAGTTCTGCAGGTTGTCGCTGCCACGGAAAACCACCACGATCTGCGAATTGTTGTGATCCAAGCCGACAAAACCGCGAGTGCCGGCGTCATTGTTGTTGAGCACCGTGTACGTCTGAAAGCCTGGAACACTTGCGCAAGCCGGGCCACAAGTCCAGAGGTCCACCGGATCAGGGTCGCAGTCCGTAGCGCGGACGTAGTAGTGGTAGCGCCACGCTTCCGCCTCGCTGTACGGCTTCATCGCAACCGCGCGGTCGATAACGAAGACACTGAGGATGATAGTGCACAACAGCAGGGCTGTGACTGCGTGGCGGCGGTGTAAAGGGGTCATGGTGAAGACAGCAAAAGTGGACGAGGAACAAAAAGTGATAATGAGTGCTGAAAGCGCGAAAAAAAAATTAAAAGATTGTTTTTGAATGGAAAAGGAAGAAAGCCAATGCCGAGAACTCAACAAAGAAAAAGATGTGAGCAAAATCCGAAAACGAAACGCAGCACTACGTTTTTTTTTTTTTTAAAGAGGAGAAAAACTAGGTTGGAAGAAAAAAGAGATCTGAGTGAAAGCAAGGAAGTGATGTGTGTATATAAAGATAAGAGAACGGTTGACCACAAATAGATTGAAATCCGAGTTTTTCATTTTTGAAGTCGAATGACCTTGAAGGACAAAAGGTCTGCAACTATCAAGGATGCTACGCAGTTGCCGAAACGCTGCACGACAGGTGATGATTTCCACAGAGATAAGAAAACTCTCGAAACTCATTTCAACAGACACAACCTGGCTCTGAGGGCATTCACAAGTTGTCTTTCAATGCACCTCTTTTTGTTCTTTTTCACAAAGACGGTCAGGTGAGACAGAGTCGTCGATACAGAAGAAAAGTGAACGAATCAATAGAACAAAACAAATGTGTATATAGAAATGTTTGAAGCAAAAGTAGGGTTTTGATAAAAAAGCAAGTAAGCACACGCAACGCAGATCAACACAGCAAACACTAACTCTTGGATTTCATGCACGATCGGGCTCGTGGAACGTATTCGAAACGCCTGTCCAACCCAACAGTGACACGGCGTTTTCGTGTCTTTTGTGCAGGTGTCAGTGTTCGTTGTAATCTGCGTTGACTGTTTTTCTAAGTGCTTCGTATTGTGTAGATCCGGTTTTNAGCGCAGTGAGAAG
>AUXI01000669.1:0-14017 GCA_000482105.1 Crithidia acanthocephali | reverse complement strand
CTCGCACACAAACGGTCCGCGGTGTTCATTGCTGCAGTCAGAGCTCCCGGGTGGACAGGCAGGCAAAGAAAACGAGAAAACAAAAAGAAGAACAAAGAAGAGAAGGGAGGGGCAGTGCGGCATCGATGGGGAGAGACTTACGCCACCATCAGCAGCTGCACCACAACGCACACCACCAACGCGGCAGCAGCAGCAGCCGCAGGCAGCGGGGCAGCGTCGCCAGCGGTCTCGCGGCACTTGAACTCGCCGGTCAGCTGATAGCCGTCCTGGCACCGCTTGCAGTAGTACGGGTTGTGTGCGTTGCACTCCGCACAGCCCTCCACGTGGCACTCCGCCGGCGTCGGTACGCCGGTGCTGGTGATGGTCGTCGTCGTCGAGTCCGGCGAGGGGGACGGCGTGTCAGGGATCGGCTCGCACAGGTACTCGCTCGTCACCCTGAACCCGTCGTTGCACCGCTCGCACAACAGCGGCGTCAGCATACTGCACCGCGCGCAGTCAGTGACGATGCAGTCGGGGGCCGTGGGGTCCACCGTGGTGGTGGTCGTGGTGGTCGTCGTTCCGCAAGTGAACGCGCCTGTCGGCTGCAAACCGTCATGGCAGCGCGAGCAGTGGAAGCCGCCTTCGTACGAGCACTCTGCACACCCCTCGAACACGCATTGCAGTCCAGTTGGGATAAACGTGGTGGTCGTGGTGGTCGTAGTGGAAGTCGAGATGGTCCCAGTCGGGTTGTTCGTTGGCTCGTAGATGGTGTCGCAGGAGTTCGCAGTCGCGCAGTCGTCCGCCAGCAGCGGTGCATCTGCATAGATGTGGATATCGCCGATGCTGCCGTGGATGTGCTTCATCGCCTCCGGCACGCACCCGCACAGGTTGTTGTTGAACAGCTTTACCATGAAGAGATCCTGGAGGTTGCCGTATTCGCTCGGGATGGAGCCGACGAGCTTGTTGTTGTCGACGTAGAAGTATTGCAGAAACTTGCAGCGGCTCCACTCTGCAGGGAGCGTCCCTGACAGCTGGTTACGGCTGAGATCGAGGTATCGGAAAGATAGCATGGACCACTCCCCTGGCAACGTCCCGGTGAAGTAGTTGTTCGTGAGTTCCACCCGGGTTAGGTTCTGTGTAACCGCCATTGCCGACCACGCACCAGGGAGAGTGCCAGACAGGATGTTGTTCGCTGCGGAGAACTCTTGCATGCTGCTGAGGCTGCCCCACTGCGGCGGCAGTGTCCCCGTCAAGGTGTTGTTGCTCAACAACAGAGTGCCCAGCTTCGTCAGAGCCGACCACTCCAGCGGCAGTGTCCCAGTGAAACGATTCCACGCCAATTGCAGTTTCTTGAGGTCTGCCATTTGGCTGAACTCGACGGGTAGGGTGCCTTCAAGATTGTTGTTGGAGACCGAGAGCATCGTTAGCGAGCGCAGCGAAGCCCACGACTGTGGAAGGGTCCCGGACAGTGCGTTTTTTTCGAGATCTACCTCGCTGAGCGTCTTCGAAACGCTCCACTCGCCAGGCAAAGACCCAGTGAGCTTGTTGTCGGTGATACCTATATATTCGATGTTTGGCAGCTGCGACCACGCAGCGGGCAGTGAGCCGGTAAGCCCGCAGTTCGTTATTCTGAGAAATCTTAAGGCAGCCATGCCACTCCACTCCGCCGGAAGCGTACCACTGATCAGTGCAGACCCAATTACGAGTGTATACAGCTGTGAAAGACGTCCCCATGATGCAGGCAGTGTGCCACTGATCGCACTCTCAAAGAGCTGTAGGTTTTGCAGTCGCGAAAGCCGTCCCCACGACGCAGGCAGAGTCCCAGACAGTCGGTACTTTTTGAAAGGAGCGATCCAGATGACGGTGATGGCCACCTGCGCACCGTCCACGTCCGCCGCCAGCTCTGGTAGTGTGCCATTCTCAGAGAAGAGGTCATCTGTGTAAAACTTCTTGAGCGTCACACCTCCGTCGTAACATACGATACCCAGCCAGGTGCAGAAGTCGTCACCGATCCAATACCGTTTCGTACCGGGTAAAGACTGTGTGAAGCCGTTGAGAAACGCCAGCGTGTTCGTCTGCTCAGCGGGAGTGAAGCAGCCGGTGGTCACTGTATGCGTAGCGTCGCCCTTTGTGCAGATAGCCGTGTCAGCCCACGCAACGTGCGCCGTCTGCGTCAGCAGCACTGACACAGCAGCCGCCACGAGGAGGGCCGCACACCGCACACGTGAAACACAGAGAGGCATGGTGTTTTCCGGAGAAGCTGTATGGATAGTACTATAGGTACTAGGAGGAAACGCACGGTGAAGCTGGAAGGGTTCAAAGAAACAAGAGAAGCCGGAGAAAAAAAATAATTTACTTTCTTTTTTTTTTGAAGTGTGTTGTTCTACACAGCTTAGAAGTGAGAGTGAAAGAAATAAAACTTAAGAAAGGGAAATTGTTTTGTAGTTTAAAATAATAATAGGTCCTTATGGGCTTTCTATCCAAAAAAAAAGAGCGTTGTGGATGCGTACGTGTGTGTGCGCGCGCGTGGTTGTGCGTGTTCAACGTATTCAAACCCAGTGTAAGTGTGTGGAGAAGAACCGAAAAAGTGGGCAAAGATGGCAGGAAAGCGAGAAAAAAGGGAACGTGATTCCTTTTTTCGTAAAGCAGAGTGCCGTCTTTTAGGAAGAGGGACAGCCTGTGTCGATTTGTTTCTTCAGCAACCAGAGTAGACAGGAACTCAACATTGAAGATTTCTGTGATACCCTCTTCAAAGGAAACGACAAACGTCTGGTAAACTACCTTTTGATCTTGCGTTGAGCACGCACAAAGACCACAAAGCTGAAACCGGACAGAAGTAAAACTGAGCTTTTTTTATGTGATGTACGGTTTTTTTTTTTTCATGGCAGGAAAAAGGGCAAACAAATAATAAGAAGAAATGAATGGGAGAAAGACACACACAGAGTGTACTCTGGCCAATAGGCGCTAACAGAAACGAGTGGTCTATGCATGACACCACAAGATGAAAATACTCTACGTGCTTCTCTGTGCAGAAGGGACCTTGGGTACACTGAAGCACCGCGATGCCAAAAAAAATAAAAATCGTTTTTATGCTTTCTAAAACCCACACAAAGAGCAGAAGAAAAAAAACTCACGGTTCCCGTTTCTGGTTGTTGAAAGAAGAGTGACCTCAGCCAGAGTTGCCACCACTGCATTCTTCTTTCTTGAATCCTACGCGTGCCCATCGCGTTTCCTTCATTGAGCGCCGTCGTCCACAATGTCAGAGAACGACACGATCCCGCACGTCTGCTGCAACCTCGTCTGCACTCGCAATATCACAGTGCTCCACGTACACGCGTCGCAGCTGCGGCAGCGTAGCGAGCCCTTGCAAGGGGCCGGTCAGAAGTCGACAGGAGGAGAGGTGCAGCACCTGCAATGCCGGGAAACAACTACGTGCGTCACCCTCCCTCTCCTCGTCGAGGTGCGACTCACGATGGCTGTGTGCCACCACTGCGAGCTCGCGCACCGTGGTGGATGTGATGCCGTGACAGTTGCGCAACGAGAGCTCCAGCAGAGCGGGCAGGTGGCCCAGCGCGGCGAGACCGCTGCGGAGATTCGCGCAGCCGTCGAGCACGAGTCGGCGCAGCGGCGAAGCACAGACACGCCGGTGTGCACACTCGTGTGGCGCAGGGAGAACAGAAGATGTCGTTGTACTTACAGACGTCCCCACAGCGCTCGTTCTCGCCTCTGCGGCAACGTCGCCCTCGACGAGCCGTCGCAGCTCTGTCGCTTTGTGGAGAGGGAGGCCTGTGTCGTGGAAAAGGTCCGAATGGAGGGTCAAGAGATGGTGCGATGGCGCGGCGGCTGCATCAGTAGTGCCTGGCTCTCCAATGAACCCACCGCTGCTCTCCTCCTCCTCCGCAGCGGCAGTAACAGTGGCATGAGGAGAGCGCGGGACGGCGCCGCCCAGCAGCCGTGCGCCGTCCACGTTGCACCCGCTCCCGTCCAACTCCCGCAGCGTGGGTATCTCACCCAACACCCGCACGTCATAGGCGCCTTTGCACCCGTCCAGGCGGAGCTGCTCGAGGCTGCGGCTGCGGTGCAGCCCGACCAACCCGCGACTCGTCACGTTACTCGAGGAGAGGTCCAGCTTCGTGAGGCGAGGACAGAGGCCGAGCACACCGGCAGTGAAGATGTGACGGCACAGCTGGAGAGAAAGGACGCGCAGTCGGGGTGTGCGAAGGCGTGCACCGCCTGCGCAGGGGCCGGAGGGCAGTGCAGCCCCCACCTCACACAGCGCATGAAGGGAGTTGACCACAGCAGACGAGGCGGTGTTGTGGACGTGATCGCCGTGCGCGTTGTCGCACTGCCGCAGCCCCGTGCAGACAAACATCGCCAGCTGTGCATCTGTCACCGCCGTGGCGCCGACATCGAGGCACACGAGCCACCGCAGCAGCCCAAGGCGGGCGATGTGGCGCACTCGCGTGTGCGAGAGCAACAGTGTATGGAGAGCAGAGCGGCGCAGCACGGCATCCACACGCGGAAACACGTCCTGGCACGCCTCCTGGTGCTGAAACTGCATCGTGGCGCCAAAGCGTGGCGTCAAAACCTCTCGCGCGGCAGAGCCGCGACTCCGTCCTTCCTCGCTGCTTTTGTCCCGTGTCTGCCTCGCATCGATTTCCTCCGCAGGTTCCTCAAAGAGTCCGGTGCCTTGTGCGTTCAGCACCTCCAGTGTCGAGATGCGCATGACGTCTCGCAGGTGGGTGATCCCGGCACAGCCCTTCAGACTCAGGTGCGTTAGGGAGGGGCAGTGTTGCAGCCCAGCCACGGCAGCGGTGGAAAGAGGGGTGTGGCTGAGGTCCAGTACACGCAGTGAGGGTAGCGCAGCGAGGGGACTCGCGCGTGCGAGGAGAGGGCAGGCGGTGAGCCGCAGCACCTGCAGTGCAACATACGGATGTGATGAGTGACGTTCCGCGTGGAGTCGCTGTGGTAGCGGTGTGGTGCAGTGGTGTGACCCTAGCAAATCCACGAAGTCCTGCTGCACCGCCGTGTCGGAGAGATCCAGCACCACCACGCCGCTGAGCGAGGCGACGGGTTGGAGGTGCGTGAGGCGGCTGCAGAGGCCCAACGAGAGGCGGTGCAGCACGGACTGCGGCCACTGCGACGCACCGCGCTCGTGGAGGGCTTCCACAAACACACGCACGTCGCCGTCCCGCACCGCACTGCGCTCCAGTGACAAGTCCTGTAGTGCGGGAAGCTGCCCCAGACACCGCATGCTGCCTTCGCCGACGATGGTGTCATCACACGCCTCCAGCGCAACGGTGTGGAGGTGCGCACAGCCCTCCAGTCCGTCGTGCCATGAGAGCTGCGGCTGCGGTCGCTGCTCCACTGGACGTTGGTGCTGCCGGCTGCGTCCTGCCGCGGCGGAGCACCTGAACAGGAGAAGCTGGTGCAGATTCGATAAGGTGCCAGCCTGACCAAAGGAGCCGCGTAAGACCGTGTTGTGCAGCTGCAGTCGGGTGAGGGTGTGCGAGAAGGTGGAGAGCGACAGCGGGGCAGCTCGCAGGAGCGATGCCGCGCCTGTCAACGACTCGGGTGCTGGTGACGGTGCAGTACAGCTTTCAACATCGTGGGCAGAGGGTAGCAGCAACCCATCACCCGTACTTTCTCCCTTTCCTTCTCCACCGCCCTCTCTGCGTGGAGCTCCTCGCTCCTGTGCGCCACCACC
Organism: Crithidia acanthocephali; assembly: GCA_000482105.1. Classification (NCBI taxonomy): domain Eukaryota; phylum Euglenozoa; class Kinetoplastea; order Trypanosomatida; family Trypanosomatidae; genus Crithidia; species Crithidia acanthocephali. Next base: position 8,331 of record AUXI01000669.1, on the reverse strand, counting down.
ACCCACGGCGGTCAAGACGTCCTGGCTGCCCGTGGCTGGTGTAGCGCTGTCCTCCGACGACGTCCCCACTCCGTCTTCATCGTCGTGCTGCTCCGCGTGGACGGTGTGTGTCTGCCGGTGCACCACTGCACCACCGCGAAAGTTCGCCAGCCCCGCCCACCACCCTCCTGGTGTTCTCTCCTCACGCTGCTGCCGCGAGGGCTCGGGCTGTCCGTCTGCGAGGGCTTTCAGTGGATCGACGAGGTGACGGCACCCATCCACGTGCAGCACCCGCAGCTGCGACGCCGCTGCCGTTTGGCCACCTCTGTCATCCAACTGAAAGAGAGAGGCATCTTGCTGTTGTTGCTGACGCCGTTCACTTCGGCGAGTATGGTGGTGGCGGTGGTGGTGAGAGGCAATACAACGCAGCGTGGCATCCGTCAGACCTGTCCACGAGAGGTAGAGCTCCTCCAATGTGGCCACAGCATTGGCCACTACCGCCGCAGCGGCGTCGACCTGCGCGCAGTGACTCAGGTCAAGGGCCCGCAACGACAAGCTCCGCGCCACGCCCGTCACGCCGATGTCCGTCAGACGCGCATTTCGCGACACGTCCGCCAGCCGAAGGTGCGGCAGCGCGCCAAGGAAGTTGACGTCGCGCAGGTTCGACTCGGAGAGGCGTACTTCGGTGAGTGCGGTCATCGGCGCTGCGGAGACCAGACCGACAGATAGACGGGCATGGATGCTATCACCCTCCCCGTACGCCGCACCTCCTGAAGCTGAGGCCGCTTGAAGCTCCTCAGCGCTGGTGTGCGATGTAGTGTCGATCAACGAGGAGATGCCACCTGAGGGGAGCAATGCTGCTGCTGCTGTTGCTGCTGTTGCTGCTGCTGACGGTGCCACAGTGTCCGCTTCATCTACTGCGCACCCTTCCAAGTCCACCTGAAGCCGCGCAAGGCGACCACAGCAACGCGTGCGTCGTAAGCGATCGCACCACCGCTGCAGGCAGTCCGCAGGAGACACCGCCCTGGTCAGGCAGTGGCCTGTGAGGGACGAACACGCAGAGGGGGAGGGGGATGAAGATGCAGCGGCAGCGGCGTCAGCAGCAGCGTCTCTTGGTGGCACGGTTGGTCTACAGCAATCGTGGAAGTGCAGTGCGGTCAGAAAGGACGCGTCACCGTTGCAGAAAGAGCCGGCAGACGGCGAAGCGGAAGGGGGGCTTGACATCGAGCCATCGGCAGGCAAAGCGCCAGTGGAAAGACGAAGGCTGCCTGCTGCCAGATAGGTGGAAGCGAGGGAGTCGGGGTGACTGCCGTAAACGTACAAAGCCGCATCGGCGACTCCGGGGGTACTGCCGCAGAGTGACGTAGCGCCTGTTGTGGCTGTGTGGAGAGTTGCCTCCATGGGAAGGGAAGCAGGACTTCTGCGAGACAGACACAGAGGACGACAGAGCCACCAGTAAGAGAAAGCCCAGCTGCTGGCGTGGTAGGTTTCGGGCTGCATTGCTGCGGCTGCTGTTGCGGCGGCAGCTGTGGACTGTGCTGTGTCCCTGCAGGTCTCTGTATCGTGCGAATGCGGATGGAGATGAGGAAGTGATGATGACGTTAAGGCAACGCCTCTGTCTAACGACGTCGCACGACCGTGATGTGCTGCAGCTGTGCTGCCTGTGTTCGTTGACTCAGTCGCCTCCTCTGCTTTCGGTGTTGTATGGGGTGTGTGGTGTAGGTGCCGTGCCACCCGCTGCTGGTGGTGAAGGGCGTCCCCGTTGACATCCCAATGCAGCACCCGTCGAAAGGGCACCTCCTCCGTCTCCTCCCTCCCAAGGAAAGTCGTCGGCGCTCTGTGAACTTCACCCACACTCGTTTCATCTGCGGTGTCGGCGCGGCGTCGCAGCAGCGGTGCTGCAATGAGAAAGGACACGAGATGGCCCACGTGCACCCCGCCAGCGTACCCGCCTCTGACGGAGAGGGACCACAGCTGCTCTCCGGGGTACGGGCAGTCCGGCCACACAACATCCCCAGCGCTGCCCTGCGTTTCGTCACGGGCAACGGTGTCCAACACACCCGTCTGGAACTGTGCCGTGGTGGCCCCACGGCGCTCTAGGTAGTCGCGGTAGCTGATGCCGTATTCAGACATGCACGCCACGGCTGACGATGATGCCTGCAGCACTGCAGATGATGGCGGTGAAGAGAGGAGATGGAACGGACTACGCTGGAAGGTGGAAAGCGACTGTGTCTCAAGTGGGGTGTTGTGCTCTTGTGGAGTCCCTCGGGCCCCGCTACGCCTCTCATCAGCGCTGTACTCCATCCATCCAACCCGCTGGAGGTCTTGTTCGTCCGATGGCATGACGTTCTCGGCCAGCTGTGACACCCACCACTCCCCAAACGGCAGCTGCGTTGCCCAGGCATCCCACGCTGCCTCTGCCTCGCTAAGGGGATCGTCGGATCGGAGAACGTCTGGCACCAGTGTTAGTTTTCGTAGCCCGCGATGACTGTTGGCGACCGCACTGGTGTGTAGCTCAGCGGCAATGCGGCATCGTGGCTGTGTTGCCACAAACGCGAGCGGCACTCGTGAAGGCCAGAAGGACGCGATGCCGCACAGCACGGCCAGGGAGAACTCCTCCCCTTCTGCGACATGCATCCCGTGTGCAAAGCTCTAAATGTGGCCGATAATAGGTTTTCGTGTTGTGTGTGTGTGTGTGTGTGTGTGTATTCAGGTTGGTGGTCTACTCTACTATGCTTTGATTGGCGCGTCGAGGAGATGTATGTTCTCTATTGTGTAGCAAGTGCAGACAGCATGATTCTTGATGTTTTCTGGTAAAGTGTGTGCATACGGAATGGTTGACGGTCGTCGAACCTGACAAAACAGCTCTTTCAACCTTCTTTTTCTTGAATACTCAAAGGAGCCCATGAAACAGAAAAAAAAAGGGATTGAGTGGAGTTGCGCAATAAACAGAGGAAGAAAATTCAGGCTTTAGGCGCCATAACAAGCATGAGCATAGCAACACAACAGAGAAAAAAAAAAGTATGTGGAGGTAGTTGCATGGGCTTTCCACTACAACGACCTCCTCTAGTTGCTACATCGTTTGTTTTTTTTTTTTATTGTTTCCTTTGTCTCTTGTCACATCATGAATTCTGAAGCTGTGCGTATCCTGCAAATGTCATTTCTTCTCCGCATTCCACTGCCCGAGATGTTAAACGAACGATTAAAAAAAAATTTAAATGGTCGGTGAGGCAAAACAAACACGAAGCACCGCATCTTTTTTTTTTACAGCCCCACATGCGGCCACAACACCGCCGGAAACCACTCCAACTCCTCCAGCGTCGCGCACAACACCGCCTTCTCCATCGCGGAGAGTGCCCCACTGGTGGCAGCACGCTGCTGAAGGTAGTACCGCAGCAGCCCGTCAGTCAAGCACCGCACACACCAGAGCTCCTCGGTGTCCCACACACCGTCGGTACGTGCTGGGTCCCTTGACAAGCATCCCTCGTTCTCGAGCACCCATCCTTCTCCTCCGCCTCCGCCACTTCCCATACTGCAGCGGAGGTGCGGCCCCGCCAACTGCACCAGTGCCACCACATCATCCAGACTCCAGTAGACGCTGGTCGCAGACTGTGCTTGCTGCCCCTGAGCGATGGACCACGCCTGCAGCCACGCGCACACCTGCGCCGTCGCTGCCGCGTACGAAAACGCAGGAAACGCTGAAATTGTGTGTGGCCCCGATGTGTGAGGGATGTGGCCCGCCAGCTGCGCTGCGTCTGTGTTCGCTGCATCGGCGAGTGTGGACGCAGGAAGGATGGGCGTGGCCAGCAACACCTGCAGCGCCGCCAACGCCGTCCGCGCGGAGGAGTGCGCCGCGATGTAGGCGAGCACCGCGTGTACGACCAGCGGCAGGCCATCTTCAGACGGCACATCGCTGTAGGCAGCCAGTGAGACCTCCAGCGTGCGCGACGCCGCCGCAGACATCCCTGCGTTGGTCGTGCTGCTGCTGCCCTGCGGTGCCCCGCTGGAAGACGGTGCGCACTGGATGTGCAGCACGGTACAGAGATCCACCATGAGCGCGCACAACGCCTCGGCAGAGCCAGAGCTGACCTCCACTGCGTCTTCCTCGCTCTCTGCATCGCTTTCCGTGCGTCGGTCATCATCCAGGAAGGTTTTCTGGATACCTGTTTTTGTTCCTTCAAGAGTCGGCGACCACAATGCTCGGCGGTATGTCAGCACCCACAGCACGGTGTGACTCAGCACCGCATCCCAGCCCACCACGTCCTTCACCAGACGGTGCAGACCCAGCAGCGCACGCAGCCAGTGGGCCCACGCGTGCTTCGCCGCAAAGGTGGAGTCGTACAGCGGGTACACCACCCAGCTCCGCGGAGCACCGGTCACAGACACCGCAGCTGCACTGCTGCCACTGCCCATCATAAAAGGGACCGGCGTGAGCTCAATGCCCGCCTGCAGCGACGCCAACAACGACAACTGCGCTTCCAGCAGCGTTGCGTCCACCGTTGCAGCGGCCGCAGTGGCCGGTGCGGCATCCAAGCGAAACTGCAGGAGTGGCAAGATGAGTGGCACCACGTCGAGGCAGTGCTTTGAGATGGCGATGCTGTGCAGTAAAAAGAAGCCCCCGATGCGTGCTTCTCGGTCGTACTGCGGCTTCCCGTGCGGCTCCGTGTCCTTCGTTTTACTGCCGTGTGTGGATTCCGTGATGCCCATCGCTGACGGCGCAGGAGCAGCCTGTCGTGCCCCACCACGTTGACTGCACCGCTGCAGCAGCTGCACCGCCTCGGCCATGGTGCACAGCTCATCCACCTGCAGCCGCAGCGTCGCACCATCGCGCAGCCGCAGACACGCCGTCTCGTAGGCCTGTGTGAGCAGCACCGCGTAGCCCACGACGACGTCCTGTGCCACAGCAGGGTAGACGTCAGCGAAGGCTGCAGCCAGGCGCGTGTTGGCGTAAAGGGCAGCAGCGTCGAGGGCAAGAAGGAGGACAGCGATGCTGCGTGAGCTGAAAGACGAGACGGGAGCCCCCGTAACAGCAACGTCAACTGCGTCAAGGGGCGATGACGATGTGGCGGTGTTGGGGGAGAGAGAACTCGTGAAGGGAGACACCCAGCGGTGCAGCACGGCTTGCACGGCAGCTGCCCAGCCCTGCGCTGTGGTGGGTTGTGCACGTGAAGCTGCTGAAGGTGAAAGAAAGGTGCACCCTGCACTCTCCAGTGATGCTGCACTACTCTTTTTAACTGCGGAAGAGGACAGCGGCGACAGCAGCGGTGAAGTAAAACGTGCAAAGGCCCCGCTGAGCCGCGTGGGGTCCATCACGACGTGCCGCGCAACAATCTTCATCGTCTCCTGCGTCTCCACGGCGCTCCCGCAGAGAGCGTAGCACACCGCCGGGGCACGCTGACGCATTTGCGTGACGTAGGTGGCGAAGAAGTGCGCGTTGGACAGCCATTGAAACTCACGCAGAAGCTGCCGTGCCGCCGCCACCTCATATGACGGTGCGACTGCTGTCCGGTCGTCCGTCTGCTTCGCACCTCCTTCCCTCTGGTGGGCTTCCCCGCTCGCTGCTGCAGAGGGTTGCGTCTCCTCCCCCGCTGCTGCGGCAGGCTTTCGACACAGCTGCAGTGCGGCGCGTGCGGCATCGAGGAAGTAGCCATCGAGGCTGCCACCAGCCGCTGGTGGCGCACTGCGAGACACATGCTCGGCGCTGCTGTACTGCAGGAACCACATCTCCAGCACCAGCGCACCGCCGATTGCCATCCCGTCCGACAGCAGTGTGTCGCTCATGTCGTAGACAAGTCCAAAACCAACACGCGCAGGATCGGCGGTGGCCCGCGAGGACTCCGTCCCGCTCTCCGCGCTCTGCCGCACACAGGACCGCAAGAAGAGCATGGACCACACAATAGCAAAGACCTGCCGCACCGTGCGGACTTCCTTCACGGCGGTGGAGGCGACGTAGATGAAAAAGAGCAGCCACGTCTCGTGGAAACGCTGGCGCTGGCGTTGTTGTTGTTGTTGTTGGGTAGTCGCGTTCATAGACGAGGCTGCTGCCGCCGCGGCACAGGTGGTGACACCATCAGTCCGCTGCTGTTCTCCGTCTAGTCCACCACGCAGTACACTGCGCAGGGCTGCGGGGACGTGCGCGAGATGCTGCAGCACGCAGGTCAGCTCCATCAAGTCCCCGAGCGGCCGCTGACCCAGCACCACCGACGACAGCTGCGCCTCAAGCCAAGACAAGAAGTGTGGGTCTTCGGCGACGCGTCGACACGCCGTGCGGTGACCAATGCCGACACCTCCGCAGAGGAGCAACTCTAAGAAGAGCACTTGTCCGTGACGCGGGGAGAGCTGCGCAGAACCAGTTCGATGCGGACGGTCTCGGCGTAGGTTTAAAGCTGCGCTCTCCAACACTGCCCCTGCCTCCTGGTCCGCTCCTACCGGTGTTTCGCTGGCACCGCGTCCCTCCCTGCCGCCTCCGCCCTCCACGTCGGAGTACAGCAACAGATGCATGGTAGCCAACACCTTGTTCGTAAAGCCGAGCTGCTCCAGACCGTAGCGGGCATCCGGCCCACGCAGCAGCTCCGAGACTTCACTGAAGGGCAGCGCTGCGTCGTCCTGCGCGGCTCGCTGCGCATCCGTGCCTTCCACATCCCGTTGTGCATTGTTGTGCGTGGCGGGGCCTGTCGTGTCGTCGTCTGCCTTCTCCGCATCTTTACTGCCTGGTGCATCACCGGCTGGGTTGCCCAGCTCACTGATCGCATCCGTCAGGAGTGACACACTCCCCCAGCTCTCCAACACGGTATCCGCCGGGCTTTGTGCACTCGACGCACCCGCGCCGCGTGGCAGGCCGCGCAAGAGCAGCAGCAGACACGTCGCCGCCAGCTCCACCATGGCTGGGTGCCCCGCCGAGACGAGCACCTCCAGCACAAAGAAGAGGAAAGGGCCGCAGTTGGGCCCGTGCACGCAGCGCTCCCGCAGCGCCGTGGCTTCCGCGTAGAGTTGGTCCGCCACGGCCGCCGCAGTGGGTGATGCGGGCCCGTTCGGCTCTCCGCTTTCCCTCACGGCTGCGCCTTGCAGATGCGCCAGGAGGACCTCCAGCGCGAGCTGTTGGTGCTTCCGCACGGTGCTGCGCAGACACTGAAACAGCAACGTGAAGAAATCTTCCCCTGCAGGCGCGGCCGTCGCTGCCTGCATCCTCTCCGCCGGTCTTGCCGCTGCAGCTTCTGTGGACGGTGGAGCATCCTTTGCGGAGGCGGTGGTCGTAGTGGTGGTTGGGACAGCCGACACGTAGTAGTACCCCGACCGCAGCTGCTCGAACTCCGTCGTCGACCACTGATGCGCCGGCAGGTGCTGCTGTGCTGACCCACCCACCGGCAACATCGGCTCGCTGCCGCCTTCAGGAATAGGAAGCCGCGGTCCTGGCCGACGTGACTTCTCATCACTGCCACCATCGTTGCCGTATGCGGCTGCACCGTCCTGTGGCTGTACGTGTGCGCTGAGGCCGGTGTACGTCGTTGTTACCTCGCGCGGTGCCGAACGCGACTCGCCGAGGCGGTTCGCTGTGGTGGGCAGTGGTGGTGGTGGTGATGCCCTGGGATCCGCTGGTGCAGACGTCACCTGACGTCCGTAGGAGCGGCGAGTGCGGACAAGTGGAAAAGCCTGGCCGACGACAGCCTGTATCGGACGTAGTGCAGGCACAGGTGCATCTGTCGCGGTGGTGGTGGTGAAGGAGGAGCCGTTTGTAGATCCCACATGACGGTGAGACGCATCATCGGCAGAGCTGTGGCGCTGCGCTGCGACGCCATCGGTGTCAATGTTGCGTTCGACGATGTCGCCCACCATCGGCAAGAGGGCACTCGGATCTGCTCCGGGCGTCGCCATGAAGCTATCCACGAAGGTTCGAGAAAGGTGCTCACTGGATTATATATTACCTTTTTACTTTATCGTCGCGAAGCTTGAAGAAATACTCTGCTTTGGGTGAATACACTCGTAAAACAACTGTGAAGGAGAAACATGGAAGAGGGAGGAGAAGAAATGCAAGACAAAGACCGTATTCCACTGGGGCGACGCTGTAGGACACTTCTTGATGAGCCGACAATATCTTCCACTTTCCCATACACAAGCCAAAGCTCACCTTGTACCTTCACATGCCAAAGAAAAGGGAAAAAAAAGATGCAGCACAAGTCGGTGACGAGAAAAGAGTGCCTCTCTCTCTCTCTCTCTTTCCAGTGCTTTCAGCAGCATTTCTTCTCATGACTCCTTTATAGCGCTCTATGCGTTGGTTTTTCCTCCAGAGATGCCTAGCTGTGTGCCTTCTGTCATCCTACCTGACCCAGCGTGCTATTGCTTACAGCTCTGCCG
>AUXI01000668.1:0-14024 GCA_000482105.1 Crithidia acanthocephali | reverse complement strand
AAAAAATGAGCTGTGAAGGGAGTTTTCGACCCCGAACAAACAGACAAAAAAAAGACAAAAAGAAAAAGCAAGCAAGCAATGGATGCTATGCACTGTGGTTTGAGCACCGTGCATCACAGATGTGTTCACGTCAAAGAATATAAGAGAAAGAGAGAGAAAGTGAGAGAAAGTAAGCAAGGCACCCGCAACAGCTGTGGAGCTGGGGGGAAAAAAATGCACATTTCCTCATTCTCGTCGCAGCGGCCATGAAACATCGCTAGCCAACACTTGAAAGGGCAAGGCTCTTCACTGATCTGAGATTCTCACTCACGTTGATTCTAAACCGGAGGAGGCACTTGACGAGCCATCATGCACTTCACGAGGCTTTTGCTAACGCGGTATGCTACATACAGATTTTGAAAGTTGAAGCAAGGAACACTACTTAGATTTCACTTCAAGGCCCGTAAATGTGATCAACAACACACTACCAACAAGACAGCAACGCAAGTGCTCCACCAACAATGAAAGGAAAAGGCAACGAAAGGGGAGGAAAGCACGAGGGAACACTTGTGCTTCTTCTTCCTTCGTCCTCCTCTTTAATTTTTTTTCATCCTGCAGGAGCTGTTTAGATGTGGCGATAGTCGAAGTCCTCCGGGTTCATACCAGCGTCATCGACGCTGCTGTTCGTCTGCGACACCTCCGGTGCACCGAGCTTGGTCAGCCCGCGCACCCACCACTCCATCTCCTGCTCGGTGTTGATGACCTGGTCCTTGCCAAAGTCAAGCCGCAGCTCCATCCACTCTTCCTTCACCACGCCGTTCTTGCCAGCCACGTTTTCTTGCGTCCCCATCGCCCACATCCCGCGGTCATCGATCTCGAAGATAAACGCATTCGTCAGCTTCAGCGAGAAGTTCATGTTCAGCGACGGGACGAGCTTCTGCCGGGCGAGGTTGAGCATTCGGATGAAGCGGTGCGAGCACCGGCACAGCGGGTCGGCATCGGGCACCACCGGCTCCCACACCCGCTGCGTCTGCCCAGCAATGTTCATCCAGAGCCGCACGTCCGGCTTCATGCGGAAGAGCGAGAAGGTTTCTGGTTTAATGACGTACACCGGGGCTTCCTCGTCCTCGGCCCGCGTCGGGTTGCGCTCGCGATCGCGGAACTTGGCACGCCAGTCACTGCTGCTCATGCGACGCATGCGCTTCTCATCTTCCTCCTGCTCCCGCTTCGCGATGTGCACCGCCTCCTCCGGGGATTTGCTCTGATCATTTTCCCACATGTCCTGTGCCAGGCGGTGGATGACCGGGTGGCGGGCGAAGGTCGTCTCCCACGCCTCCGCCTGCAGATCACCGCTCAAGAGCTCCATCGGTCCCGAGAGCAGCGAGCGCGGCGGCAGTGCGCCGAGCTCCTTGAACCAGTGAAAGAGCTGCGGGTCTGTGTGGCCGATCATGAGGCTGCCCTTGGTGCAGTCCAGCAGGTTGCGCACGTGGTCGGAGCTCTTTGGCACCGCGACGATGACGGACCAGTCCGGCTCACCAGAGAACTTGTGCAGGGCATGCGGCTGCAGGTCACTCTTCACCGGCATCTCCGCACCGCCCTTGTCGTCCTCCCCCTGCCCGCTGCTGCTGTTGTTGTTGTTGCGGCTGCCGCCAACGCCGCTGTCGAAGCCCATCGAGATGCTCGACTCCTTCATGCGCCGCACGTTGGACGTCGTCAGCTGCGCGACGCGGTAGGTCCAGATGTTGTTGTAGAAGCGTTTTGCGTAGGGTTGGCCGAGGTTCGACTTGACGCGGGTTTTGATCTCGCGGCCGGCGATGCCGTGCGTGAAGGGTGCGCGTGCTGTCCCGCTCATGTTTGCGCAGGCAACACGGTCGTTGTGGAGGGAGGAGCGTACGAGTGTTTTTTTTTCTTTTCTTCTTCTATTGCAGTCTACACTCTTGGGTTGGTTGCTGCATGTGTTTGAGCGAGAGGAAAGAGAACAACTGAATCGAATGGAGAAAAACAAACAAACAAACAAAAAGAATGCACCATGCAGTAGTACCTCAGAGCGTTCAACAACAACACACGCACCTTCTCATCCTACAAAGAGTATGCACATAGTGTTGTTATTTTTGTTCGCATAGAAATAATGTGGTGGGAGGCAGAGGAGTGTTTGACCGATGCTCCCGACTGCCGCTTGACGCGCGGTGGGCATCATTCCTGCTTGCACCCACCGCTGTGAAGCATGCTGAGTAGTGCATTAAAACTTGTTCCTATGGTTTTTTTTTTTAAAGAGGGCAAAGTGACGAGAGTCATCTCGGAAAAAACGGTCCGTGAAAAAAAAAGTGTTTATCCCCAACGAGGGGAACCAACAATCGAAGAAACGCAAAAAAAAAAAGCGAGAGACAATAAAAAAGGAAAAAAAATAATCTAAGAGTAACGGAGGAGAAATGACAGCAACAAAGGAAGGAAAGAGACACGGTGCAAAACAAAACAAGACAAACACAAAAAGAAAGTACAGTCATAAGCATGCAAAAAAAAAATTGGTTTTTGCCTCTTCTGCAGACGATCTTCTTCCTCCTCTTTTTTGCGGCGTTTACAGCCGACATCTATGCTTGCTGGCCAACGCGTATGTGTACAGAAAAAGAAGCAAAAGGAAAAAAAAAAGATCAGCGGCACTCAAAGAGCATACGCAACTTCTCTTCTTCGTTGGCCTGCTGCAACCTTTTTTTTTTCGTCTTGTCTTCTCTTCTCACAGCTTCTTCTCCACCTCGCGGGAAGACACCTGCATTGCAAGCTTGCTTGCCGTCGCGTTCTCCACCCCCTCCACCCCTGCCGTAATCACCTCCATGCTGTGCTTCGCACCACGCCGCATAATGAGCAGAAAGACGTACAACACAAACATCATCACCAACACCAAGTACACCTTCAGCCCCTTCTTCTTCTTGCCCGGCGTGCTCGAAGCATCGCCGCCCGCATCAAACTTCATGACGACGTCGTCGCCCTCGCCGGCTGCCGTCGGTGGCACCACCGCCGCACTGTTGTTGCTGCTGTTGTTCGACTGCGGTGGGGAGAGAGCGCCGTCCAGCCGCCGCGCAGTCGGCGAGCCGGCCGTGCCGCCAGTCGGTGTAGGGGCGTTGCGCGGCGAGGCACCCGAGTCCCGGCGCATGGAGTTAATTTCCTCCTTCAACGCCCGCAGCTCATCCACCGGCTTCCGGCGCGAGGAGGCCGGAGTGCTGTTCGTCGCGGGCGTTGCCGCCTCACTGGGACGCCGCGACGTTGTGGAGCTCTGGTTGCGGTTGCTCGTGTGACTCTGCCGCTCGTGCGCGCTCGGCACGACAAGTCGGGCCACGGGTGGCACTGCAATCTGCCCTGCCGCCGCCTCGCCGTTGCTGCTGCTGCTCAGCACGACGTTCTCCATGAAGACCTTCATGTTCAGGCTGGCCTGCACGCCGAGGTGGGCACGCGGGATGGCCCCCGAGGCGACGAGGGACCACATGCTCTTGACCACCTCCGTCAGCTTTGCGTGGTCGGCCAGGCTATTGAAGATTTGCTGAAACGCGAGGGGCTCCGACTTGATCATCACGTACTCCACGGCAAAGCGCTCCTGGTAGGCCGGGCCACCGGGCGTGGCGCTGGCCGCCCGCGAGGCGCGCGCGGTGGAGTTGCGGTTCATCGTACTCGGCGCCGCCCCGTTGGCCCCGTTGGCCGCACCGCTCTCGTCGTCCGCCGCCGCGGCGTGGTTCTCCCGCAGACCAAACGTGATCTCCGACGCCTTGTGGGAGTACTGCACCGAGGCACCGGTGGCATCGGCGAGTAGAAGTGCGCCGTAGCGCGGCACCACGTGGAAGAGCTGCGGGGCGGTGCATTTTACCTTGAAGATGACCGTCGTGTTGGGCTCCAGCGGTGCATCATTGTTGTTCCACTGCAGCGTCACGATGTTGTCGCGCGGCTCGGGCGGGAAGTAAAGGTTCTCGCAGGAAAGGGAGAGCGACATGGCGAAGAACCTCGAGGTGGGAAGTGAGAAACTAGGAAACAAACAAACAATAACAACAACAAAAAGATAACGTTATGAAAAACAGCAGCTGGCCAATGGACTCTGTGTGTGTCCTAATACAACGGTAGGACGAGTGTGTGCTCTGCGCTTGCGTGTTCGATAAAACAGAAAGAACGGGGCCGCAGTGAATGTATATAGACAGGTGGCGTCGTCGTCGTCGTTTTTTTTTTCTCAACTCGGTTTGAGATTGCGAGGTGAACAGAGAGCCGAAAGACAAATGAAAAAAAAAGACCTACTACAAAAGGAAAACGTTCAACGAAAGAGAGGTGGTGAACGAACACGTGGAGAAGTGTATGAATGATCAAGTAGAAAGGAAGATGAGAAGGTTGCCGGAGGACAAGCAAGTGCGTGTATACATGCGTGAGTGTTCGGGGCTGTGTTTTCAGGTAGTGAAAAGTGAAGAGGTGCAAAGCAAAAGAAGAAGAAGGAAAAAACAACATGGTCGTGCGAAGAGCAACATTGAGATCATCATCCGTACAACATACCCAAGAAAACAGGAAAGGAAGAGCAGGTGGAGTTGATTGGCATGTAAAGAAAAACAGACCTCCGCTAATGGCCCAGCCACATGGATGTAAAAAAAAAAATCAATAAAAGAGCATAATACAAAAAAAAGCACGCTCTATTGCTTTTAAGACAAGTTCAGCTGAGGTGTGTGCTTTGACAAGCGGCATAAACGCGGAAAAAAGAAAAGAAGCATACGCTTTGCTGGAGTTTGATGGTATCCAACTTGCTCTCCGACGAACATAAAGGTCCAACACTATCAGAGGTTGCGTAGGACACAAGGGCATTGCCTTTGAATGTGGTAGGCAACGATGTGAAGTCTCTTTTTTGCTTTCGTGTATTCTGACAGTACGTGAACACGTACAGAATTGTGGCCATGTGCTCTATGACAGTAATCTTAAAAAAAAAAAAAGCTGAGAGGAGTAAAGGAGACTCACGCGTCTGGCTGCCGCGACAATAAACAGAAGCGTTCATTGAGGTAGGGCCAGTGTACAGACATACACACACACGTGCTGCTCTGAGGAAAGCACACGCACACACACACACAAAAAAGGAGAACAACCACGACACGCACGTACAAAAGCCGAGAAAAAAAAAGTGAGCAGAGAAGCAGCCTGTGAGAAAAGAAAAGATGAAGAGGAGATGAAGGAAAAGAGTTGACGCGGTGCATCACTAACAAGAAAAAAAAAAGGGAGAAGAGATAAATGACGCCGTGCAACACGACGCTGCACACACCTCCGTGACTCCCTCTCTCTGCCACCCCTCCACGCTCCCCGCTGCCAGCTTTGAATTAAAAAAAAAGAAAAAAAAGTGTGTGATCTATAATCTATCCTTCACGAAACACCTCTGTGGGAAAACAAAGAATTCATGACGCCACAAGACACAAACACCAGAGAACAGCAGCAGAAAAAAAAGAGAAGAAGGTGCATCAACTGAACTCTAAAAGCAACAACCACCCACACTTTTCCTCACTTCCAGGACGGTGGGTGGAAGAGCGGAAAAGAAAAAAAAAGCTTCACTGCTCTTCCTGCTGCAGCCGAGCCTCGCAGCAGTCCCGCACGTCGTCAAAGAACGGATGCTGCATCGCCTGCAGTGCCGTGATGCGCTGCTGCGGGTCGTACCGGAGCATCGCCGCGAGCAGCGCCACGCCGTCCTTCTCCAGCGCCGGCACCGCCGCCGCGAGCGAGGACGGTCGCCATTGCGGGAACTGTTCGTTGTAGTGCGGCAGCTGCGACACCCCAGGCCACACCCCGTCGTGCGGCGTCCCCATCAGCTTGAAAATTGTGATGAGCTGGGAGTACTCACTGTCACCGCGGAAGAGGGGCTGCCGCAGGGCCAGCTCCGCCATGACGCAGCCCATCGACCACATGTCCACCGAGGGGAGGTAGTAGCAGTCGCCGAGGAGCACCTCCGGGGCACGGTAGTAGAGCGTCGCGATGCGGTAGGTGTAGTTCTGTAGAGCCAGGCCGAAGGCGCGGCCCATGCCGAAGTCCGCCAGCTTCACTGTCTGCTCATCCGCGCTGACGAGGATGTTGCCCGGCTTGATGTCGCGGTGCACGATGCGGCGACTGTGACAGGCGTGCAGCGCACTCAGCAGCTGGTACATCATGTCTTTCAGCTTGCGGCCGAGGATCGGCGTGGTGCGGGTGGACAGCACCGTGCGGAGGTCCTTCTCCATTCGCTCAAACACAATACAGAGTCGGTTGTCTTCAATAAACAGGTCCAGCAGCCGCACCACATTCGGGTGGTGGATTTCCTTCAGCAGCGCCACCTCGCGAATCGACGACACCGACAAGCCTTCCTCGCCGGAGTTCCAGAGACTCGTTTTAATTGCGACGGTGCAGCCTTTCACCGCGTCGGTGCAGAGGAACACCTTGCCGTAGGAGCCTTCACCGACTTTGCATTTGCGCTCATAGCGACGGAAGCCCGTGGGGACGGCAGCGGCAGGGGCAGGGGCAGCGGAGGAGGGGCCGCTGATGCCGCGGTGGCTGCTGCGCAGCGAATCAACGGAGGAGACGGCAACGTTCATTCGTATGGTGCGTAGTTGTGGGTTTTTTTTAACAGTGATCGCGTGTGAAAACCAAATACACACAAACGCAAGAGAGCGAAGAACGGCGGGGAAGTTGAAAAAAAGAAAGAAAAATAGAAAGGAGTTGAGTTTTCGCAAGAATGTGGGAGAGAGGTGGGTAGGTGAGGAAGGCGCAGCAGTCGCGTGTGGAGGAGTCGAATGGCACGTAAGGCAAGCAAGTGCGTGAGAAACCTGGAACACTAGCCAGGAAACAAAAGAGTCTATGAGGAAAGGATGGGGAATTTTCGTTTGTATGTGTGTGTTAACGTCGAGGCAACTGCTGATGCGTCGGTGATGTGTTTACGTCTCAGTTGAAATGGCCCTTTTTTTTTCTTTCGATTCTGATTTAATGGAGCGAGCGATCGTATCGTCCTTATATGTTGTTGTTGTTGTTGCTCGCAGACTGGAGAATGACGATGTGAAAATGGAAAAAAACCTGCTGAAAAAAAATACTTCTGACGTGCACAACCTGTTTCAATCGAACGCAGCAAAGCTGAGGGTATAGTAGCGAGGAAGAGTGCGAAAGGGAGAGTTTAAAAAAGGGGAGAAATGAAAAGAAGCGATGGGATCGGCATCGCATGAGTGTCGCTTTTTTTACGTCGTCACACACACACACACACAACAGAACACGACGCGACGGAGGTAGAAGCGGAAGAGGAGGTACGAGCCCTCGCTAGACATCTTACGTGGAGAACACAATGATAGGCGGGTGCGCAGTCCGTGGTGTTGTGAGGAGAGAAACACACGCATGCATTACTACTTGGGTCTTGTCCAATTCTTTTTGTTTCTTTTGTGTTCTTTAGATCGTCTATAGAATTACAACGCCCACCTTCTGTGTGCTAAGTGTAACCACACAAGAGAGAGAACACACACAGACGTTCAACAACCGTCAACTCGCCTGGCGCACACGCAGGCTTCGCGCATAACTACTTTCTTTTTTCTGGCCCACTCCGCTCTTCGACACAGAGAGTGTAGACAAAACGCGAGATGGCACGTGAAGGCGGATGCTCAAAGAAAAACAAAGAGCAACACCACCACGAACGCAACCTTCCCCCCAATTCCAACAACAGCAATCAGAACAACAGTAATAATACCCGCGCACTGTACTGTGCGTCACATCCCATACTACGCCAGCAGGGAAATGGAGGCAATCTGTGCGCCACGGATCAGCCGCAGGCTCTCTCCATCCTCCGCCGCGGCTTCCGTGCGCGTCTTTTTGCGTGGCTGTGGATGCACACCACCTCCGCTGCTCGCCTCGGTCCCCGCAGTGGCACCTGCGGTCTCGGTGCAGGTCCAGCTACGCAGCAGCACGTTGCACAGGTCATCCACGCTCCACAGCGTGCCAGTCACCACCCCACCGCCGTCCAGCGCGTCCGCGGCGTCGCGTGGGAGAAGGGTGACGGCGACACGTCGCTGGATGTGCTGGGCGAGAAACTGGAAGGGGTCCGTCGGGGCAGCTGCGGCCGAGGCGGCGGCGATGGACGAGCTGCTGCCCACGGCGTGTGTCGGCTCGAAGTCACTATCAGCCATTACTGTAAGCCGCGAGGTAACACAACTAGCACAGAGAACCAACGCGATCGTTTTTCTTTTTTTAATTGTTGTTGCTGTCGTTGCTGTTGCTTAAGAAGAGAGAAAATGAAAAGAGATCAAACTGAGGGTAGAAGAGGGAAGTGAAAAAAAAAAAAGGGCATCGAAAAGCCGCTTATTGCGTATTCGACACAGTAGATCCTTTTTTTTCTTTTTGGAAAAGGTGAGTCCATTCTTTGAAAGCGGACTGAAGGGCATTCAGACGTCTACTGGCAGATCCATCCACAAGTGTCTAGGCACGTGACGAGCGAAGGAACGTAAACACTGTTTGGTTCTTTCTCCCTCCGTTTTCCTCCTCTTTTTTTTTTAGCGCATTGATGGCGTCGGATAAAACAACAGTTGTCCGTGAAAACAACAACAATAAAAAAAAAAAAAAAGATGGGAGTGAAACAAAAACTTTGCGGTGTTCGAGCACACAAGAGAGAGAGAAAAAAAAGGACTTCCCGACTGCAGTTACTGCCGCGACACCTCCGCAGAGGCCGCAGCCGGCGGCACCAGCACGCTACCGAGCCATCCGACCGTGTCACCAACCAAATCGTTCATCACGTTCGAGATGCACTGCTCCAGCACCAGCTGCGTCAGCCCCGCACGCCGCACGTGAATGGCCGTGGCAGCCGTCAGAAAGGTATCGTTGCGCGGATGCAGCCTCGGTGAGAAGACAGACGGCGAAGCAACGGTCGCACTGCCCGGGCTCGTGTCGCCGTTGTCGCGCGGAAACACCGGCATTGCGTCACCCGCCGCCTGTCCAGGCGGAGAGGCCGGAAATAACGGGCTACCGAAGTCACCGCGCAGCGTCGTATCCGCGTCCCCGCTGCTGCGTCGGCCGAAGATGTTGTGCTCCCCCAGCGCCGCAGGGGCGTAGTGCGCATCCGCGCGGTCGCGTGCGCCGTTCATCGCGAGGTCGACGTAGTACATCGTCAGCCGCGCCACATCCCGCGCGCGCAGCTCCTGTGTGAAGAGGCGGCGGATGTTCACGGTGGCCATGGCGTCACGCAGGACCGCTGCGGGGGTGCGGAGGTGGTCTTGGTTCGACTGGCCTTCGCCCTGGCCGAGCAGGACGCGGCGTGCGGCGTAGTCTATGCAGTCACGCGCCAGCCGCTCCGCCACCCCACGCAGGCCGGCATCCCAGTCGGGTGGGAGTTTACAACTCTTGTCCGCCGCGTCCTTCTGGTCCAGTGCTGTGGCGGTGTTCGGTGAGCTCGCTGGAGGAGGGGGTGGTGGTGCTGCTGACGACCCTGCCTCCGCACCACTCGCTCCATCGTGTTTTCCGGCCGTACCGGGAAACGTCGCACCGGGTCCGGCTTGCGCAAAGGAAGGGAAGTTGGTAGACGGCGACATGACAGAGGGCGGGGCGCCGTCAAAGTTATAAGGGTCATCGACGTCCACATCCTCCACCTCCGCTTGCAGCTGCTGCGATGGCATGCTGGTGGGGAAGCCGCCATCGCCGCCTTGGCCTGGATAGCCGCCGTGCGCGCCGGTCGCTGCTGCTGCCGCTCCCCCACCACCGCCGAAGCCGTGACCGCCGAGGCTGGGGGACGACGGCGGCACGTCTTCGTCATCCGACGCCGCGGCATCGTCCCCGTCGCCGGTGGGGAAGGCGCCATCTGGATTGTCGCTGGGACTCTCGATCCCTCCAAACACCTCTTCTTCCTCCACCGCACCTACCGCTGCTGCTGCTGCAGCAGCGCCAGCAACAACAATGTCACCCGTGGCCGCCTTCGATGGAGTGGGTGACGACGGATCCTTGGCGGCAGCGGCAGCGGCACCGGATCCAGCAGATCGCCCCGCCTTCACCGTAGTCGATGCAGGTCCTCCAGTCTTTGTGCCTACCGTTGGACTCGCCCCTGCCCCTGCCGCCGCCGCCTCCACCCGCCGCCGCGCTCGACGGTTTGCCGCCGTTACGCGGTGCACGAGGCCGACGGCCAGCACGAGCGAAATTGCCCTCGCGCTCAACGCCGCCGTCGGACCCAGGCCCTCCACCTGCGCCGCTGCTGCCTCGGAGGTGAGGTAGTCCGCCGCGATCAGCGAGAGTTCCTTTGCGGTGAGGTAGCGATTCTGGGCGTACGCCGCGGCCTTCTTTGCCGCCTCCTGCTGCCGCAGCTGCTCCACAAAGTCGTTTGGTGTCGCCACGGCTGTCACGAGTGTGGTGAGGCTGGCCAGGTCTGTCCGTCCGTCACTGCCGGTGGAGCCCGGTGCGACGGCGGGTGCCCCGACGAGCGGCATGGGGCTAGGCGACGACGACGGCGAGAGCGGCAACGCCTCCTGCGCGTCCGATTTGGTGAAACCAGGGCCGAGCTCGCTGATGCTGTGTTTTTTGTCCGCGTGCTTCTCGCCCTCCTCGCTGCCGCCGCCGCTGCTGGCGCTGTTCGTACTGCCGCCGTGGTCTCGTGCCTCCGGCAGCAGATGCGCGTGGGAGGGGGAGAGCGGCCGCACCCGATCCAGCCGCTCTGGCGAGAGGGAAGGCGAGGGACGGTGACTCGGCAGCAGCCGCACCGCATCGTGGATAAGTGCCGCCAACACGCGCGCCGACACCGCCTCGAGCGCTGCAACTGTGCAGACGGGGCTAGCCGGTGGCGTGGCACTCGACGGCTGTTGCTGCTGCTGCTGCTGCTGCGCTGAGTCGACTGCCGCCGTTCCGTTCACTGCTGGTGCTGCGAGGTCGTGTGGTGCGTCCAGGTCCAACGCTTTGAACTCCTCCGCGATCGCAGAGGTGCTCATGTTTAATTCTCCACCCATTCCGCCGTTGCCGCCGGTGCCGCTGCCTCCTCCTCGCGACGCAGGCTTCTTGCCGCCGCTCTCCTCCTCCGCGTGCAGCGGGCTGTAGGGCGTGATGACCAGCTCCGGTGGTGTGTCACGGGCCGTCGCCTGACTCGACTCGGGGAAGAGTCCACTCGCCTCTGCCAGCGCAGCCCCTTCCAACATGGCGGACGTCTCTCGCCCCGCGTCGCCGGCTGCACCCACCGCCAGTGCAGCGGGCGAGTTGTCTTTTGTGGAGAGCAGCGGCGACAAGTTGCGGTTTGGTGGCGGTGTCAGGCTGAGCGGCTGACGCACCCCTTGTGCGGCCATGCTGGGCGATTCCTCCTCGCCTTCATTTGCCGACGAGGTCATGGAGAGCGAGCGGATAATGGAGGAGAAGGAGGTGCCGACAGTCGGGATCATCTGCAGGGCTTCCGGTTGTAGAAACATCCGCTGCTGCTGCTGCTGCTGCAGTGCAGGTACATTTGGGAGCGGAGACGCACCGCCCGCCTCATCGACGGTCGTCGTAGGCGAAGGGAGCGCGAGCTGCGAGGGGGAAGAGATGACAATGCCAATGGACGGCTCCGCCAGCACGCTGTCAGGCGGGCTTGCGCCACCCTCCACCACATCCTCCACCGCCGCCCCGCTCCCGCTGTTCTCGTTGCTCCTCGCGCCGTCCTTGCCGTGCTGGGAAAGGGAGTTCGAGTGCAGCACGTCAGCCGCGGCGGTCACCACAGCCGGTGGGGAGAGCGGGGGCGGCTGCTCCGCACGCGGCGGCACAGACCCCGGGGTGCTGGCCGGAGAAGCAAACGACGGCGCGGTGGAGGAGGCGGGAGTGCACACTGCGTCGTCACCCAACTTGTCCGCGTTGTCTGTATCACCTCCCTCCGCCGGTCGTGCTTGCTGCAGTGCGGCGTTGCTCAGTGGCCTCACCTCACCCGCCACCGCACCGTTGGTGGCAACGGCCGTGGTCGGCGTGTCGCCTCTCCATCCTTCGCTTTCTGCGGTGGCTGCCTGCAGCCGCACCCACTCCTCCGCCGCTTCGTGTAGCGCATCGTCCACGAAGAAGTCTGCGAATGCCACCAACGCCGCCGGCGCCGGCAGTCCTTGCAGCGTCCTGGAGGACGCAAGAGACGCCTGCGACGTCGCCTCGGAGAGGGAGGAGGACGGTGTGTGGATCGAGCTGCTGCCGCTGCCGTCGTCGTCGCCTTGCGCACCATCCGCTGCCTCTGCAAGTGGCAGCTCTTTTTTCACGCCAGGGGAAGGAGAAGACGGTGCGTCCGCTGCCTGCTCCGGCGCTACTGCTGCTGCTGCGGCGGCAGCTTCCGCGTCTCGCTGCTGCTGCTGTGCCTGCTGCTCCGCTACGAACGCCTGGTACACGTCATCGGCGGCCTGCTGCTCCAGCGTCTCCGCGTCGTCGCGTGCGAGGGCCTCGTCCTCCTGCAATGCCAGACGAGCTGCACGCTCCTCCTCTTCTGCGCGTTGCCGGTCCACCGTGTGCCTCGCGTGCATCTCAGCTGCGGCAGCTGCAACGTTATCGGCACAGTGCTGCACAGCACACTCGGCGATCCAGTCGGCCAGCAACACGTCTGCAACGTGAGAGAGTGTGGTGCACTGCGCCGCGTTTTGCATCACCGCGTCTCTTTCTTCACTTTCACGTTGAGCTGCCGCCGCCGCCGCCGCTGCCGCCTCGGCAGCCTCAGCGTCTCGTCGAGCCTTCTCCTGCTGGTGCACTTCCTCTTCTTGCTGTGCTGCTACAGCCGCCGCCGCTGCTGCTGCTTCTTTAGCTGCTGCCACTCGCGCCTCTTCCTGGCGCTTTTCGTCTTCCTGCCTTTCCTTCTCTTGCTGGGCAGCAGCAACGGCAGCTGCCTCCTGCCTCTCTTTTTCCTGTTGCGCTGCTGCTGCCGCTGCTTCGGCACGGCGTCTCGCCTCAGCTTCCTCCTCTTCCTGTTGTCTTGCTGCCGCTACGGCCGCTAAATGTGTGGTGGCGGCCTTGTGCAGACAGGCATCCACCACGGACGCAGAAAGATCCTCAGCAGCGTGGACAAGAGACTGCTTGACTAGCTGCATCGCGGCCACCTCCGCCTCGCGTGCATTCTGCTCCCGCATCGCCGCCGCCGCCGCAGCGTCCTGTGCTGCCTTGGCACGGGCAGCCTCCTCCTCCGCTGCAACACGCGATGCCTCCGCAGCAGCCGCGGCAGCGTGGGAGTTGTCCAGGTCCTGCGCAAGGTCGCGGTGTGCGTCGCTCTCCTCGGCTTCCACGGCACGGCGGCCATCGGTCTCCGCGTCCTCGGTGCTGCGGCGTGCCTCGGCTGCTTCTTGTTCGGCTTTCACACGTGCAGCCTCAGCTTCTGCCGCGGCGCGCGATGCCTCAGCAGCCGCAGCCACAATCGCAGCTTCTTGTTCAGCCTTGGCACGTGCAGCGGCCTCCGCTGCTTCTTCCACTCTGCGCTGGCGCTCCGCCGCTCGCGCTGCTGTCTGCGCCGCAGCCTCGCCAACCCACTCGTCCAGCAGGGAGCGCGCGAGGTTCTCGAGGACAGCAGCGGCGGCAGCAGCAGCAGCGCGTGCACGCTCCTGTTGTGCCGCCAGTTCCTCCGCTGCCTTGGCTTCAGCGGCTTTCTGTCGCTCCCTTTCCTCAGCAGCAACAGCAGCAGCGCGTTTTACCATTTCGGCATTCTCGAACGCAGTGCGCTGTGCTGCAGCACGAGCTGCACCACGCCGCTGCACCTCTGCGTCGTGCACGCATTTATAAAAGCGGGCTTCTTCCGCATCGCTGATTTCCTCACGAGCGATCGCTTCTTCATCTTCGAGCACTTCTCGAGCCGCTGCTGCCGCTTCCACTCGTTGTGCCGCAACACGCGATGTCTCCGCAGCACCCGCGGCAGCGTGGGAGTTGTCCAGGTCCTGTGCAAGGTTGCGGCGTGCGTCGCTCTCCTCGGCTTCCACGGCACGGCGGCCATCGGTCTCAGCGTCCTCGGTGCTGCGGCGTACCTCGGCTGCGTCCTGTGCTGCCTTGGCGCGGGCAGCCTCCTCCTCCGCCGCAACACGCGATACCTCAGCAGCAGTCGCGGCGGCGTGGGAGTTGTCCAGGTCCTGCGCAGGTTGCGGCGTGCGTCG